>VXBO01012825.1:782717-853532 GCA_013400135.1 Rhinoptilus africanus
GGGGGAGGGAAGAGAAAAAAAAGTAATGTTTTTGAAAATTAACAAAGAATTTGTGCGTTCTTGAAGAAAATCATGCCGCGAGGCCAAGGCAAAACTTGGGAAGAGGAGATAGGAGTTCCATACCCCTGCTGTGCTATTGCTCTTATGCAGAGCTGGAAAACAGGAAAAATTTCAAATATTCCTTTGGGGCTGGGAGCCCTTTCAGCCACCAGCAGCTCCTCCCTGCAGCTCCTGGAGGATAAATCTTTTCTCCCCATTTCTAAATCTCTCGCACTCCCTGACCAACCCACCCCCAAATCCTCAAGAGTTGCCCCTTTCCAAATTCACCTGCCAACGATTTTATCTCGTGGCCGCAGACAGTCAAAACCCCAGGCTGCCGGTGCAAGGCTGCATTCCTGTCACCCTGCGCCACAGAGCTGTGAGGGCTAAATACTATTAAAAATAAAATATTTCCTCCTCTGTCCTCCCTCCCAGTCAAACCAGCAGGACGATGGGCGAGGTCAGGGGGAAGGGGTGAGGAGGAGAAAAGGAGGGAAGGGGTTAACCCTTTTCCCATGATAAAGCACTGAGGCTGCCTGCCAGTTTTCGGAAAAGCTGCAAGTCATTCTGCCAGGACAAGGAGGAGGAGGTTTTGAAGTCTCCGGGATGCTCACATGGAAGTGCGCAGTCCAACCCCAGCCCAGCTGGCATGGCAGGCGGGGAAGGCGGCGGGGAGGGGACCCACACAAGCTGGGGAGGGGGGGGAAGAAACCCCAAGCAGGAGCATCCTGGCGGGACTGCAAAAACACCGATTTCTTCAGGTTGCCTTTCTCTTCCTCACACCTTCCCCTCTCCTTTGGCCCTCATCCTTCATGCTTCCCAGCCCCAGCATCCCGGGTGCTGCCCACTCGGCCAAGAAATTTGGGGAGTGAGATGGCATCCAGAGCCATCACAACCATGGCTCCCTGGGGCACAGCCCCTGGCGGGGAGCACAGGGAAATATTTTGGCTTTTGGATACCTTCTGATGGGAGGAGAGATCTGCCAGGGGTGCACCAAGCACTGCCTGCCTCTCCTGAAGGGAACAGCTGGTGTTTTACCCGGCCTCATCCTCCTTCCCCTCTGGTCCCAAAGAGCATCCCTGGACATGCCGTGCTGGTTTTCAGAGAGAAATGTGGTGGAGGTAATGGGATATAAGGGGACATCTTGCTATCAACACTTGTTTCCTGAGAGGAAAAAAAAGTTTTCTTGGAAAAATAACAGTCCGTGGTGCATTATAGGTGGAGGGAAAACAAGTAACCCACTAAGATAAAACCTCGGTAGGAAAATACAGGGCTCCCCGGGACATCTCGGCTGCATCTGGGCACAGTGGCTGCACCGAGCGGGTTGCAGATGCCCAGAACGAGGAGGTTGGATTAGCCAGAAAACTAACCCTACAAAGTGGCACCACTTCAGAGCCCAAATCCGCAGGTTTGGGAGGCAGAGGTTGGGGGGTCGGAGGAGCAACACGAGGCCGCCAAACCTGGAGTTCACGTTTTGTGGAGAAAAAAAAAATCCCTCTTTCAACCGCATCCCACCTTGATTTTGTTGCTTGGCAGCATAAAACCTGCCCGATTAGAGGCACGTAAAACTGCCAGTGTAATTTCCTAGCTTATATTTTTACGTTTAGAGCATATTACATCCAGCAAGACCCAGGCTTTTGAGGGAAGCTTTGGTCAATTAAGATTAGCTGTCATTTCGCATTTATTACCATCATTTACGAATTCTCCTCATTGCCAACAGGCAGAAGGAGAAGATGGTGCACGAAATAAATAGATAATTGACGGAGAAGCTCGTCAGGGCCTTGATTTCTATCCCGCCCGTCATCTCTGGCTCAGCTCTGTCCTATGAGTCAGCTCCGGAGGTCTCTGGAAAACCATTGCCGTTTCGGCACCGCTATTAACCCGCATATATTTTCTCCTGCTGGCACTTGGGGTGAGTCAGGGGAGCATGATCGAGGGCTGCCTGCCAGCTGAGGTGCCACTGCCCCTAACCTATACTGGTCCCTGTGTCACCGAGCCTCTGCTGTACTGGGCAATGCTGGAGAAAGGGGTCTAGGCTGGAGGGACCACCAGGCTGAGCTGGCATGGCGGTTTCTAGCTGTGATTGCTCATGGTGGCACCGAAGAAGATGCTCCATGCTAGGGATGGGTGGGAAGGAGGTATCTGCACAGCCCCAGCCTGCAACAGGGAAAGCGGGACCCCGGGGTGCCCAGCAGGCAGGGCTGGGTGGCACTTCTGTGCCCCAGACTGCAAAGAGGACGCACAAAAACTGGCCAAATTGGGAGAAAGCATGGGGAATATTTCAAACGTATGCACTTTGATAGGCAGTCCTAAAGGCCCTGTGCTCCTGGGAGTGCGTGAAAACCTTCTTTGCCTTTTTACCCCTCGCTTGTTCAATTGCATAATAACAAAATGACCTTGAGAGAGAAAAATGAGCTCCTCCAGGATGCTGGTTCAGATGATGAGAGCTTGTGTAACACCGAATTTCTGGCAGGCCGTCACTCCAAAAATGCATGTCCCTAATCAAAGCTAGATTTTAAAAAAAATATTTCTCCTTTCTGCTTCCAAAGCACTATTTCTAAGGCACGTGTTATTAGCAGTGGGTTGTTGGGCAAAGGGGTTAAATCTACGTGTCTTTTACATTGCATGATGTGTACCTACCATTTCTGTGTTGATCTGGAGCGAAGATGAAATAGCTCATTACTCATCAGTGGCAAACAAAAAGCACCATGAATCAAATTAATGGTCAAGGGGGAAAAAGGAAGATTATTGTGTTCCCATTGTTCAAATGTCTGTCTTATCTCGCAGAAGCGCCAAGGAGCAAACAAGCCCCCCGGCTTGTGCAGAGCCCCTTCCCCGGGCGAGGTGCTCGGCAGTAACCCAGGCAGTAAGCCCTAAGCCCTTCTGCAAAGTTAATAATTAGAGAACCTGCTGAAAGCAAAAGAAAACAAACGCCGTTTGATTTGGTATCTCGGGGGAAGGTTAGGGACACTCTTTGTGTTCCCGGACAATGGGTCTAGCAAAGCTCTCCGAGGTGGTGCCGGTCGGGGTGAGGAAGGTGGGTCACTATCAGCCCACTTTATCTGGTGACCCAGCGCTGGGCAGGGCTCCTCGACGCCTGTTCGCAAAGGGCTGCCGCAGCCCACCCCGGCGCAGCCTCGTCAATGAACAACTAACGAAGGGGCAAGAGGCAAACGAGGCCCAGCCTGGAGGCCACAGGCCAAAGTTCACTTGGTACCGGCCCCGCACATCCTTTTTCCTTGTGTGGGAGGCCACCATGGATCTTGTCCAAAGGGGTGTGAAGGCAGTGGGATAACTTCCCCTGAGGTCGCATCCCTTCCCTATATAAGTTTCTGAATATGGATCGGAGTTTTATCAGACCACCGTCAAACGGATGTGTGCTCACCACATTATTTCTCACTTCTCTTAATTGTGAGGCACGCTCCTCACCAGGGTAGCCACCGCCTGCCCCTTGCCACAGCAACAAGCCTGTGTGCCAAAAGACTTCATTTCTCCTTGCATCATTATCTTTCCATGACTTTCACTTCAGACACGGGTCCAGCACTGAAGTCTCTCCAGTAGCTGGTGACAGGACAAACTAAACTTGGAATCGCACCCACTTTTCTCTGCATCCTTTTTTGCAGTATCACCTCCTTGGTGTCACAAGAGAACCTCAGTCGTGCGAGGAAGGACTGTCCCCCCTGCTTTGAGTTGCTGTCATTTCTGATGAGAAGCTCCCACGCCCTTTCCTTGGAAAAAGAGTTCACACAAAGTGTGGGTGAAGAAAAAAAAACCTTTCCCCTTGCTATGGCTGATGGTTACAGCTGTACTTCTCTGTGACCCACAAAACACAGGTCCCTGCCCCACTGAGCTGCTGAGGGGACCACGGGGCAGCCGGCGCTTGGGGGTGGCCTCTGCTGCAAGACCTCGGCTACCTCCTGTGCTTCCCCACCACGGTATGTGGCCTCTGGCTGGAGGTGCACGTTATTTTCAAAGCAAACTCCCTTCCACCGTCTTTCCCTCCTAGAAACCCCTCCTGCTCATTCTTCCAACCCTCCCAGGAGACCCTGGACCACACTGGGAAGCTCCATTGGCAGCAGTTTCCCTGTCCTTGCATCTGAGCGATCCCTCAGTTTCCTCCTGAAGCCCCTCAGCTCTGGATGACTCAAGGAAACGTTTTGCTTGCGCTGCTGGGAAAATTCTAACCCAAGTGATGTGTTTTGCGTGATGGGGATGCTGCTGAGGATTACAGCACTGCTTTGCGCTTGGAGAAGGCGGTGAGTGACTGGTGCGGATGCAGCGAATCTCTGGCAGAATTACAGCACTTACTCTTTTGAGCAGAGGATGGATTTTCAAATAATTTGCAAATAAATTGGATAATTTGCCTGAGTTAGAAGTGCTTTGGAAAATACGTCCTCTGACAAATTTAGCAGCAGTCTTCAGACTTTTGCCTTCTCATGAGTGCGCCAGAGGAAATGTGTGGATGTTTCTCCAGCACTCCCTTAGAGGCAAAGTATTTCGCACAAGCTGCAATCAAAGGATGGCAGGTGAATTCCTCTCCTTGCCATTGAGCACCGAAGTTTTGTCAGCCTTAAGGAAAGGAGAAGGCAATAATCCCAGAGACCTTCCCATTTCATAACGGATGGAGCTCCCTCCTGGGAGAAGAGGGGTCATGAGTTGGCACAAATCACACATCCCTTAGAGAAGAGGAAGATGGAAGCACATGTCTGCACTGAAACAGGGATATTTGCTGGGGCAGGAGTGGACTTAGTGCAGCTGAAAACACAGGGAGCTGACATTGCTTTCGGAAAAGCAGAAGGGCTGTGAAAGGAGTGAGAGGATGGGATTTGTGGGGACACCCACAGCCCTGCATGGGTCTTGTGTGCACAAGAGGAATGGGGAGAGGGTGTGGGCAGGAGGACGACGTAGGGCATGCGAGGGGACGTCAGCCGCAGAGGCAGCGGGGAGGTCTGTGGGACACGCTGAGGTTCCCGCTGTGGGAGCTCTGCTTTATGAAACCAGCTCGGCTTCTCTGCGTCCCTGCAAGGAAGCCTGAGCTTACAAATGAGCATGCTCATGAAAGACCAGAAATGTAAATACAACCGACATTCTCCAGATTGAACTCATTACATTTCCTGCCTATAATCGTGTTCTTTCTGCATTTCACAGCCACTGTACGAATCTGACATTTTCAACCTGGGCAAAAGAGGAAACTCCTCAGACTGAGACATACAGCAATGCTAAATGCATCCACGGATGCATGGTTAAAAAATAGAATACCCAAACTGCGCACCCTGCCATCCTCCTCTCCCCAGCCCCTGCCGTTATAATCTGAAGTAGTTCAGAAGTGGAATAAAACATTTAATTCAGAAAGTCACAGTTAAGGCGTCCCCAAATCCTTGGCTCTGCCCAGTCTTGATAGCATCAGAAAAAATAAAAAAGGATTACCTAGATTATACTTTGGAAATCAGGTTCATCTAGTGCTGGACAGAAAGTTTAGTTGAAATGTCGTAGTTATAGGATTTCTTCTCAGTGTCACTGAGGGACAGAGCTAAGATTTGTCTCGGCCTACCTGATATACAACCCCTTGCTCTGCAGAAGTCTGGATTTTTTTCTAAATTCAAAAATTATTTGTGTTTCCCGGTTTCATAACGTTTCGTTTTGGCAGAATCAAAACATGCTAATGATGTACTTTTCCTTAAATATGGATGCTCCACCTTATTGCGCTCATTGTCACAGGCTTTTCAGTTTTCCCCTGTAGGGAATATAAACATGGAAGCCTAAAATTGTGGTTAGGGACTGCATCCAGGCGGGTCTTGAATGTCTCCAGAGAAGGGGACTCCACAGCCTCCCTGGGCAGCCTGTTCCAGTGCCCTGTCACCCTCACTGTAAAGAAGTTTTTTCTCACATTCGATCGGAACTTCCAATGTTCCAGTTTGTGCCCGTTACCCCTCGTCCTGTTACTGGGAACCACTGAAAAGAGCCTGTCTCCATCCTCCTTAAACCCATCCTTGTGCTTCTCATTTATGGATGCACATGCACACACACACGTATTTTTCTGTATGACAGTGTAAAAGAAAAAGCCTTACTACCCTTTCCCCATCTCCCATCTTCTCCTTGGGACTGCTGCTGTTTTGTGAGTGCACATAAAGACACCACATGGGGGGGAAATGGGATGAACTGCCTGAAAGCTGCCTAGATTTAAAAGGGAATGCTATATGGGGAACCAGCCCCCTTGGGCTTTTGTAGCCCTTGCTGTGAAATGGTGGTTTCGGCTCGGTAAGACCCTGCTGCCCTCACACACATGGTCCTTGTCTCCGCCTGTAAGCGATGAGTGTGATCCCAGTGCTATGCTTGCTGGGACACACCAGCCCTGCGGAGATGTGGTGCTGTGGGAGCCAGACACAGTCCCACGGCTGGGCCCGCCACCCAGTCTTCACCTCCCATTACTGCCCCTGAGGACCACAACACATCCCACCATGCCATCCCACCTCATTTCCTATAAGGAAAGAAGCCACCCAGCTTCTTTTCGGTGGCATTTCCCCTTTGGGCTTGGGGCAGTGGGTCCTGGGGCTGCACTTGGGCAAGGAAGTGGATGGTGTGGGGCTGGGGCAAGGAGACAGGACCCCACGTCCCTGCTCTTTGCGCGTTGGAGCTGACCTCCCAAGAAGGCAAAGTGCTGACCACAGATCTTCTCTTCCTCCTCCTCCTTTGCTCGCTCTCCAGCAGTAATGCACATGTGCTTTGTCCATAAATATATTATTTTGTGTTCCTGCCAGCCCAGACTAATAGGGCTAATGTTTCCTGAGGAGCAGCCCAAAGCTACATTAGCCGCAGATGTTTGATTGATTTAAAACAAAGAGCCCGACCGCCAAACTGCTCCATATGGTTTCTCTTCCTGTCACTTTGCCTGCAGGGTTATCTCTGAAATGCAATTAAGGTGCTTAAAAGTACATTTTCAGGAAGATGCAGAATTGATGAGGGTGGGTTTGCCGATGGGTGCCTCCAAATTGTTCAAGCAAGAGCGAGGAAAGTCATGCCCTACCCTCAGCAGCTGTACACATGGTTTCTCTACTTGCATGAGGATCTTAAAGAGGAGGGCAGGCCAAAAAATGCCCCCGTTGTAAAGACTTCGCCGTAGATGTACTTTGTCGGTATTCATGTCTCCTGATATTCTGCTCATTTATTATTGAAGTCAAACGTTTCTCTAATTAGATATTTACTTGGGAACTTAAGTGCTGCAGAGATTTCCTTCGGCCCCACCTCTCCCTGTTCATGCTGCCCGGGCACCGGAGATGAAACCCTTCATTTGTGTAACTGCATTGAAGACTCAGCGACGATGCCGAGGACGAGCCAGCCTCTGCCTGTTGTTTGCCACGAGGAGGGTGCCAGTCCTGCCTGAGCACGGGGACACCAACGCTGTGCCCAGAGACACACGCACAGCGAATGCAGACCCGGTGTGACAGCCATCCCCTGCTGAAACCATCCCCTGATCCCCCGAGGGGCTGACACCCCATCTCCATCCAAATCCCACAGGGCCCACAGCCTCGTACACCCTGGGGAGCCTGAGGGCAGCAAAGGAAAATTATGGCCTCTTTGGTTTTAAAGCACAGAGTAGATGTTTGTAGATGGAAAAAGTGTGTTTCTGTATGCCAACCCTCCATCTTCTCCTTAGTTCAGCTGATACAGGCGAGCAGCAGCCCCTTGCACTGCATTTTTAAAGAACTTAAATGCTCTGGTTTCTCAAAACAGAAATTTTTTCATCCTCTCCATGAAAATTCCCCAAATAGGTGCCTGACATCTGGCCTCTTAATCCACATCTTGGTGCATAAGGAAAGGGGAGGGGGATGAGCCACCTGCGGTGACCTGAGGGACCACCAGGTCCCCTCTCTGGACCACCAGACCAGGGAATCCCAAGCCATGGTGCAAGAATTAATTTCATATTATGGAAGCCAGAAATAATTACATTGCAACAAGTCTGAAGATTCATGGCAGCCGTACATGCTGTAAATATACAGCAGCACAGGATAATTATCTGGTGCTCAACTGTCTTCAAACTAGACCTCTGTTAACCTTGTCCTTACCTCTTTTAGAATTAAAATTCTAAGGTAATTCATCACAGAAATTCCTGGTAACTTCAACTATAATTGCTAAGTAATTTTCAAGCACATGTAATTACCATGCCCGATTAATCTCATCATGAGTCTTAAAGCCAGGTTGTTTAATGGGCCTTAGATCTAAATAAACTCTAGTGTATATATATATGTATATATATGCATATGTGTGAGCCTGTTTGTACCAGAGAGGAGGAGGGCAGCCCTCAGAAATGCACCTTTCTCCGCAGCCTGCTTTATTCACTAATTAGGCATTTGTAGAAATACTACCTTGGCTACTGCAGCGTTCTTAAATCCACATGCCTGATCAACACTATCCAGATCTCCATAACCATTTAAAGTGAAGTTATTCACAGAAAACTGACTGTACAAACAGCACCAATATTGCACCGTGTTTATTTTCTTTCAAGGGCTTCCAGAGCAAATGTTCTTCAGCTCCAAACAAGAGGAGAAGTTGGCTTTCTTTTTTTTGCCCATGCTGCAAAAATCAGCCTGAGATGTGAAACCTCAGCTGTTTTCTCCTCTTGGCTTTCATACCCCCTCAGGGAAGGGAAACACAGATTAGAAGAGCCTACTCAGTCTTCACTACCCTGAAAGATCAAGCAAAAGAACTTGGCTGCGTTCTGATTTATCCCTACCCTGCTGATCATCAGTAATAAAACAGCGGAAAGGCTCAGCCTTTACTGTGTTAATAGGTTAAACGAGGTGTGTGGGCTTCCAGTACGTGCAAAAGCACTGGTCCCCACACCTTCGTGGCCAGTACATCTTCACCAACTCGTGCGACGCTGCCTGCAGTGCCCACAACTTCGTGCTGGGGCAGTGGGAGCGGAGACCTGTTTCAGCTCATGACTGCCGGCGGGTGGGAGAGGGGACCTTGCCTCCTTGCCTGCGTGGGAAACGGGGAGAGCACCACGGAGGATCTGGTCTGTTTGAGGGTGAGTGCAAAACGTATTGCTGGGGTGAAGGACCCTCCCAGTGGCCTCAGCAGTGCTGCTTGGGAAGTACATCGATGGGATGCTCCATCTCCTCTGTGGACACAGACCCGCACCCCACACAGCCAGGCCAGCCATGGTGGCAAACCAGACCTGTGGGCAGGCTCCTGAGTGGCAACATCCATCCACATCTGCTGTTCCCATGGGGCGAGGTCATTGCCAGGACTACTGCAGGACCAGCCCCCTAGGGCTAATAGCAACATGGCCATTATAAACTGCTTGAGGATAACATTCAACATGCAACTTGTAAATTAAGAGAAGTTTTGCCTGAAAAGGTCATTATTTGGTCACTGTTACCTTATAGCACAGACATTAAGCACCTAATGCCTGTGGTGCTTGGGGAAGGTGTTAGAATAGCATAATGGATAGCTGGAGTCACCCAACATCACACAAATCAAACATCAAACATCCAACACTGTGCCACAGCCACACTCTGAAGACATTTCCTCTGAACTGGAGACACCCACAGGGGCCCCAGCACACGATTCAGAAACCTCAAAGCAAGAGAAGCATTACCGGCCTGTGGTCCTCAGAACCAGGCAAGCCCTTCAAGCTTTGAATGCATTTTATAGAAATCAGTCTAAAACAACTTGCTAAAATGGGCATGGAGCAAGATTCACTGTTTGAAATCTGAGAAAAACGACTACAAAATTCTAGAAAGAGAAAGGTGATTTATTTTTTTCCTCCTGCATTCTGCAGCTTCACATTTCCATACAAGGTTGAAGCAGCAATTTCCTGCTGTTTCTCCTTTCTTCTGAAAAATACTCTTTAAAGAGAAGTGCCAGGAACGTTGCAAGCCAGGCAAACGTAGTGCGAGGCATTATTCACAAGGCGCCTCCCCAGCCCCTGCAGACAGCTCTGTCCCCTGCCCTCTCGTCCTCGCGGACGTTGAGACCTGTCCTCGAATTCTGCTGCCCTCGGCTCCTGCTGTGCCTCATGCCGGGATCCCCGGTCTTTGGGACAGCCTTGTTGCCTGCTCTGCACAGGGATAAAGCCTGATCCTCCCCTGTTATCGGTGTCTCCATGAAAGCGCTGCAGAAAATTCCGGGCGAGCATCTCCTTCCCACCCAGAGGAGAGGAGGCGGCCCTGGGGCCAGGCTGCTGTGAGCAGCAGGAAATGTGGACACGGTGGGGGACTTGTTAATAGGAAATAGCCGTGGCACTGAGCCATTGCCCGCTTTGGACCCTTCTCTGATTCCTCTCTAAGCTACGGCAAATTCAGCTGGTTCTCGGAGCTACGCTTTATCTCCCCTCTGGGAGGTTTCTGGGTCAGCTGTATTAAAATGCATTTATTCTTAAGGGGGTCAGTAATCTGACACAATAGTGATGTACGAGTGAATGGGGAGAATACATAAATTTCTAACAATGCAGAAAGAAGAATCCCAGAGTTTTGCTATCTGTACAAACGGAGCATGGGATCTGTCACTTCGTGTCACGACAGCCAAATTAAACAAATGCAAGCTGACAGGAGGAAAAGGAACAAAGGACTTCTATCCAATTACTTCCAGAAGAATATTAAATTATGGGGGCACTTGCTTTTGTGTTAGCAAATAAGTATTTAAATGGACCTGAAGTCCTTCATATTCTGAAAGTTGGGTGTATCTGCATGGGAGAAATGGATGCTGTGGGCACTCGCTCCTGAAAGGGAAACAGAGGACTGATGGCGCCTTCGCTGGAGGCTGGCACATGTGGATTGCATGGCCAGGAATGGTGTTTCTATGGCTGCTGAGATGAGGGAGGGGGCAGTGAGAACACTTGGACATCTCATTTTGGAGGTCTCCATTACCACTGCTGAAGCAATGACTTGAGGGTATCACTGGAGCCCTTGAGATGGAGGTGCCTTTGCAAGCAGTAGCTCCACCTCTCCTTTTCAGGCATGAAGCCGGTGGATTTTGGTGACCAGTGGCACAAAGAAAAGAAGTCTGCTTTCTGCATTTGGAAGCGTCAAGAAGATGGTACATATGGCTAAGCCCTGACGTGCTGGAGGCAAGTGGAGCTGCTAGAGCTGCCATGGAGGAGGGACTCTAAGGATCACTGGCACAGAGGCATCGGCCAGGGTGTTTCTGACCAGCCTCGGCCAGCAGATCCCTGAGAGGCACAGGGCGGAGATGGCTCATTATAACAGGGCGTTGTTGGGTGCCGGTGGGATGCACAAGCCTCATCACCAGCCATGAGGAGGCCTCAGGAAGGAGACATGGCTCGCTGCGCTACCTGTCTGCAAAGCACAATAACAGTGTCTCCACATGTACATGGAGCAGGAGGTGTCTTCCACACAAGCAGGACACACAGGGTAGCTCAATGGAAGAAAAGGTTGACCCTATCACCCTTGCTTGTGCCTTGGCCTCTCTGGCAGGAGTCTCCAGGTGCTCCTGCCGAGCACTGAGCAGGGTTGAGTGCAGGGTGGGTTGGAGGTGGCAAATCATTCACGGCCAGACTGCAAAGAAGAAGTGTCCCATGCTACCTTCAGCATCAGAAAACGAGGAGGGGTGTACTCAGATGGGGACTTTGTTTACAGCAGGCTGCTCAGGGATGCGACTTCCTCTAGCACTGGCAGAGCGCGACAGATCAACATTGCACTCCTGGAGACAGAGCAGACACAGACAATATTTCCTGCTAGAACAAACAGGGGGGTGAGACGTTTTGCAAAGTGTACAGCAAGGGAGAGAAGAAAGCCAAATTTAAGCTGTGTGAAAGTCCAACTTAGCCCTGGGAAAAGGTGAGCGTGGACCTGCAACTTCTTGATGGTCGCGAGATCGAAGCGGTCTCTTTGACCAAGCCTGGGAGACGTGGACTGTGCAAAGGTTCCCCTCATTAGAAATACGGCTGGGAAGGACAAATCCTGGCAATCTCTGGCGTATCTGACGCGCTGCGCTCAGACGAGTGGTCAGGGCAGGCTGCAGCAGGGCTGAAATGCGTCACGGTGAAACGGGAATGTGAGTCAAAGACACTTTCCCCTGGGCGCCTGCAAGGAAGAGGAAGGTGAAAGTGCCAGGAAACATCAAGACACTCATGAGAGAGAGAAAACAGATACTGAAAGACAACTGTGAGCAGTGACGGACGATGACCACGTGCTTTCCCAGGGTGCAGGTAGCCGCCCACTGCCACAGCCTGGGGACCTGCCTGCGTAACCCACAAAGGCATCCAACAGGAGGTAGACCCAGCCTGGCTTGCACGGATAAGCCTTGGGAGCCCCAGGGTGAAGCTCTATACCCGGGACCCAGGGGGTCCATGCCAGGGCAGGGGTGCTGAGGAGAGGTGTGTGCCCGGGGAAACAGGACAGCACTGACACAGCTTTTTAGCCACCTCCACCTCCTCCAGCAGTAAGCAAGAGAGGCAAAACCGAGACCTGGGGAGGGAGGGGTGGGTGAGTCAAAGCCCCAGTATCCCACCCTCCTCCAGGACATCATGGATGATGCTTCTCCAGCTCTTTTGCAGGCGGTGCAGGTGTGGTGGTGGGTCTCAGGCAAAGGGAACCCTTCGCTGGCCTCCACGGCCATGCCTTCTGTGCAGGCAGATGGTGACGGAGATGGTGAAGGAGCAGCTCCGACCCTTCCCTGGCAGAGCTGGGAGGGCAGTGGCTCTGGCAGCACAGGGACTTGCCTGGTGGGGAACGCCATGGTAGGAGCTGCTTGCCTCAGACCTCTGCAGAGCAGCAGCAGCCTTGGACAAATGTTAGTCGTAGTTATAAATTTTTGTGCCATGTTACCTCTGCCTGGGGGTAACTCTGCAAGTCCAAGAGTGTCCCTGTTTCAGGAGAGGACGCAGAGAGTCGCTTTGGATCACAGGCTGGTATGATCAGACTCTTGTATCACTGAAGATTAAGGCGGGGAAGGGACAAAAAGAAAGAAGGCCAAATTCCTTTGTCGCATACCCTGCTGTAAGTCCAGAGTAATTACATTAAGTGTAATGAGCCTCCACACTTCCTTCCCCTCTCCCACTTGGGAGCAGTCATTTGCTGCTGGCCAATTCCTGCAGCAAACGGTGCTCCTACCCACTGAGCTGGCAAAAGTCTTCTGGAAGGGGACCGCAGAGAGGAGCAAAAGCTTCTGCCCTGCCCTCTCCTCCTCCTCTTCCTCCTCCTCGTCCAGGGAGAGAAGCAACATTGCCCTTCTAAGGCATTTAGCAAGCCCACCTCAATTTTAACTACATCCAGGCTTTACGTGCCTCTTGTTGGTGCTACCAGTCCCAGATCCCACACCGATATAGCTCTCCACCGGTCTGAAGGAGGTTCTCACCTGAAGAAACAGCTCAGTAGGTGCTTCTGGGTGATGCCAGCGGCTCTCCCGCAGGCTGGCAGTGGCCAGCACTCAGCTCTCTCCCACCCGATGAGCCGGGGAAGAAGGAAAGTTGGGGAAAGAGAAGCTCTGATTCAGCTGAGACGAGGTTGTGAAATAAAGAGGTGCAAGAGCAAGGGGTAGAGCAGCCTGACCTCCCCCAGGCCAGGAGTAAACAGGCAGTGCTTCAGGCAACACTCAGCCTTCTAGACCCTGAGCAAAAGCTCTCCTGCTGGTCCATACGTGGCCCACTGCAGCCCACCAGGTGGACGCTGGGCACCCCAAAAGGATCCTGCCAGCTGGACAGATCTGCTCCCGGCTTGGGCAGAGAAAGCCATGAACAACAGATAGAGGTGTTTAACCCTCCCTCTTTGTGCCCCATAGGTCTGATCCCTGTGGGGTCGGTCATCCGCAACCCCTCATCGCCTAGAGGGTCCTTGGAGATGCTCCCTCCAGCCGGGGACCCTGCTCTAGGCACCTCTGGACACAACTGTACATTCACGTATATTGTATTGAGGACCTAGAGGAGACAATAGGGCCCTATAGGGGTGATGAGTAGCTGCCTTTAAGCCTATGGTTTCACCAGAGGAAGTTTCAGGACTTCGGCATAAGAGCAAAGCTGCCTTCAGCACTTGGGCCTCCTCTCTGCTTTCCTTCCCTGTGCAGGGAAATATTTTCAGGCACGGAAATGGATTCTTTTGCGCTCAGTCCCACTGTGCATTTAAAGCGCTGGGGTCGGGATGCATCCGCACTCAGCGCAAAGCGAAGGGGGAGATGTGATTCCCCCCGAGAGCTGTGCTTTGGGAAGAAAATCCTCCAGAAAAATAAACAGCCCCGCGCTCTGCTTTCTTCTGATGGTGCGGGCTGATTCGTGCTGTCTGTAATTGTAATCAAAGTTAATTTAATCCTGGTGTGGAGGTTGCTGAGCAACTGAAGACATATATCCAGAGGAGACAGGGACTGTAATCACGTCACCTCGAGTGAAGTTGGGAGGGCAAACATGTAACCCTGGTAATGCCCAGGGCAGAGAGCTGCGGGTCACGGGAAAGCACCAGTATTTGTGGTACAGAAGCCAAGGGGAAAGCACGAGGGTTGTTCCAAAACTGTGCTTTCTACCCTCGTTCATAAAGATTGGCTCAGACTGGGGATAGAGCCCTGTATGGATGCGATACGTGAAAGGACAACTTCCCAGAGGATGGGCACTGACTGCCCACCCGCACAGGTTCCTGCAAGCAAAAAGGAGGTGCAGCACCAGGAAAACAGTCAGTCAAGCTGGTTTTGTCACAAATGGCCCCTCGATGCCTCCTTTCCTCTGGAATCCCAGTGTTTCCTCACCAACCAAGGATCTACAAGCCCTCCCGCTCAACATGGGGGAGCGCTGGGTTGCGCTGTCCCTGACAGCGCCAGGACTAGGGGCTGAGCATCCTCGGTGGCCAGAGCCCGAGGGATCTGCCGGGGGCAGCATCGGAGCAGCCTCCCCACTGCCAGAAGAGGTGAGAGGCGAGATGCTCCGTCACTGCCGGTGAAGCTCCTCCAGGCTCGCTAAGAGCCGGCCTTGCTCGGCGCCCGCTGAGCCGTCATCAGGGCCATTTTGGCGGTGATGAGGAGATTTCGCGAGGCCGCCTCGGTGGGCGCCCGCTGCTGCCGCGGGGAGGGCGGCTGCTGGGGGTGGCGGGGACGGCCTGATTAAGTGCTTCGGCAGGGAAAGAAACCCGCTGGGGAGGAGGGGTCCTGGCCATCAGCGCCTCAGCAGTCAAGGAGAAATTTTCCTCTGCTTTTTCCTTTTTTTTTCTTTTTTTTTTTTTTTTTTTTTTTTTTTTGTTTTTAATTATTATGTTAACCAAAACCAAAGCGCTTTCAGGAAATTTAAAGGCCCGTGGATGCACCAAGGGCAGGAGGCGGTGGGGGGGAAGCCTACCAGGGAGGGGGACCAAAGCGTGGTAGCATCCCAGGCACAATGAGTGGCTTCTCACCCCAGATGCTGTCTCCTCTCAGACCCCTTCCAACATGGCATTTTTTAGGAAAAGTAGATACCACAAAGCAACTAGAGTATAGCTCCTGCTGCGCCGGCCAGGCTGTCTCTGAAACAGCAGTTGCAGGGGAAAAAGGGAATTATTTTGCCTTTTTAAACAGGCATGTCAGGTTCCTAGCTGAGAGGAGGAGCAGCTTTATGACTTAGGAGGAGATCGTGGCTTTTCAAAGCAGAGCTGTGCTTCCACATGTCCGAGTGGTCAAGAAGCTGGATGGATGACAGGGAAAATAAAAAAGGCAATGCACCAAGCAGCAGCATGAACCAGTGATGGCTCAACCCAGCAGAGGCAGGGAAACAGAGGCAGGTGAAGCCTAGTTTCAAATGGATTTCCCAGACACCAGCTTTTCAAAACCAAAAAAAGCCGTAGGAATTTATTTAGCTTTTTATCTGTCGTTGAAAAGTCTGCTATGTTTTCGCATAATTTTGCTCTTCTTCCCTTGTGTGTTGTGCCCTAAATGGGCAAAACCATGTCATTTGTTTCCATCACAGAGAGGCCATCTTCACCTCCTTCCTCCTTCAAGAGGTCTGAGGGCAGTAAGTGCACAATATGTTGGGTATTTCCCTGACCACCACCCTCCAAAACGTGCCCATCCCAAGTGGATGTGGTTCTTCCCTGCTGTGGGACACTTCGCTTGTCACCTAGGATGTTGGCTGATGCCCACTGCTCACTTGCTTTACCTCAGCTACTCGGTGGTGGTGGCAAAACCAAGAGTTTGCCTCGCCTGGGGAGCATCAGTGATGCTGTGAGGATCTCCATTCCCATCCTAAGCCAGCCAGGAGAAACACTCAGTGTGGCACTCCTTCTTGGGAAACCACAGAAGGGAGGGAAGGGTAGGGCAATGCTGAGATGTGGTTGCCAAAACAAAACCAAAAAAACCAGGGGGGAAGTGGGAGAAAACACCCAGAAAATAAAATTTCCTGAGAAATTTTCACTTGGGAGAGAGGCAGTGTGCCATTCTTAATCAAGATGCAGTTTTGGCTGAGTCTCACACCTCTTGGGTTGCCTGAGCTTTACTTTCACACCCTGGTTTTGGTCAGTCCCAGCGCTGATGGTTTCAAACATGAGACGTTTTGGAGCAGTTCCTTAAAGGAAACCAAGGGATGACTTTGTGAAACCCAACCATGGAAGCAAAAATACCCACCAATGTACAATCCCGCACAGCGCTGCTGCCCTTTGGTCCCCAGGAAACCCCTTCTGAAGCCCCACCAACTTTCTGCAGTGTTTTTTGGCAAGCGGTGCTGGGAGCCAGGGGGGGAAGGAGGTTCCTGCGGGTTTGAAGACTCGCGTGGGCCCTGCCTGTACCTCATGGGTGAGATTTTTCCCTGGGTGGGGAGAATACAAGACCTACAGGAATTTCAACCCGGGTGGCAGGTTGGGTATCAGGATCTAGCCACACTGCTCATCCCAAACCTCTTCAGCATTGTGCTGCTTAACAGGGACAGACGTGAACCAGCCAAACCGTTCTCTTTCTCACAAAGAGATCCAAAGCCTGTTCCCACCTCAAGTTTACATTTATTCACATGTTACAGACTTTCTTTTTTTTTTTTTTCACCGTAAAGGAAATATTAATTTCATGCTTGGCTTGCTTCTCAAGCAGGAGCTTTCTCCCTCCTGCATCCCGATGTGGGGTTTTTTTCTGCATGTTGGGAGCTGCTGAGTGATTACCTGCCTTTCCCTCTCCCTGGGGCAGAGGGGACAGGCTGCAGGCGGTGGGGTTTTGTGGCCACCACGGACCTGTTTGGCACCAGCACGGCGGCAGCAACCCACCTCCACCTTCAAACCTGACCCCATGTGCTGACCAGTGACGTCCCCGTGCTGGAGCCCCACTGCCACCCGCTGCATTCTGGAGAAATGCAACTTATCTCAGCTTTACTTTAAACCCTCTTTCCTATGGTAAAATCCAAAAATCCCAAACTATTATTTGATGGCGCTAAAATCTGTTTGCTTTATTTTCCTTTTTTTTTTTCCTGAACACCTGCCTCAAGATTGTCAAACATCTAACGTGCTTACAGAGCCTCAGGCGAGCCATTTGCAAAAATGAATCTATGTTGTACGTATGCCTGGAAAAATACCATATTTAGCTTTTCCTTTTTTTTCCTGAGTGGTCTTTGTTCCTAACACCTCTGTAGCCCTCTGGTTTTCTGAAATTTCTTTCTTTCAGAAAGTAAGTCCAGAGAAAGCAAATGCAGAAGCAGCAGTTTCAGTAGCTGGCTAGGCTACTGAAGATTTATGCTGACATACGTGCTGTGCCTATGGCTGAATTAATAGTGCCACTGAAGCATTTGTATTTTCTGCTTTTTTCACTCTGACTTTAGAAAAGGAAACACAGCAACACCTGGACACAAGGAGTATGGATGGAATGTGTATGGAGTTCATCTGCAATTTTCACTTCTTCTCGAGAACAGGACATTGTTGAGTTTACTGGTCCAGAAATGTCATCCGGCTCCCTTGTGTTTCTCTCCTGCAGAGGTGAGGATTTGTCTCTTTGTGGAACTGGTCTTCCAACCAGTTTTATACCAAGATATTTTCATTGTCTTCAGTAAAGTTTATCCTCATTTTTATCAACGTAACTGAGAGGAGAATCTGGCTCAGAATAAGGAAATTCCTGGTTCTTCTAAGCAAATATTTTTGCTCACTTGTTATTTTAAGAAAAACTAAACCAGAAATATTTTATTCCGTTGAAAAAAAAAATAAAAATAATCGTCTTTAACCTCCATAATTCTGTATCTTTCAAAGCCAGAATTCAGCTCCCCACACAGCAACACGGACCACTCGGAGATGTTGAGCAGTCTATTTGTTGCTCAGATTGTATTTTGATGCTGCTCAGAGTTCCCAGGTAAGAAAATAAGCTCCATCATTTATAGCTGTGAACCACAGCGAAAGACCAATACTTAAAGGGAAAAGAAGGAAGGAAAGAAGAGATGTCGGTTGTTAAGAGAAGGTGGGGAGCAAAACAGATGAAATTGATAAAGTGGAAAGCTATATTATTCACTCCAAGGCTCCATTTAGTCCCTCTGCCCTGGTAGTTTCAGCAAAGTGAAACTCTTGCTAGAATCAATACTGCTATCATTTCACAAAATTACGGTGGTTTGAACAGAAAACTAGTCATAAATCAACTTCATGCATGGACAGCTGGAGGAAATATTTCTTGCTTCAAAGATTTGCGTGCTTGAGACCTAGTAAAGAGGAATTTGGCTGTCCAAGAATCCACATTTAATGCATTACTTGGAAATAGAGGCTGGTGCTGCATATTCAAACAAGGTGTGCGTTAAAATAGCAAAGTGGAAAAGGGCAGTACTTCCATTCTAATGAGTTGAGGAAAGGGTGTGTTTGATTTCGGTGAAACTTGGGTGTTTTGGAGATGGTGTCACTCTCTGATATTCACTGCGTATCCCTTCAGACTAGGTTAAGAACGTGTCCTCGATGCTCCTTTTTCAAAGACCTAGACTAGATGCCATAGATTTGGAAGGATTTTTGCAGCCCATCACTTTCAGCTTAGTGACTTAATAGACATATGGATGGAGCCTTTCAAGTCATGGCCACTGGAAGATGTCTAGCCCTCAACTTATAGAGAAAGGGACTGGACTAGGAGACTAACCTCGTCTTCAGTTTTTCAGGAACACATCCTTGAAGATACTTCAAAGAAAACCATGAAAGGCACAGCTGCTCCCTATCTTGGTAAAGTATCACTATGCTTGTCCATGTTTTCTTAGATACCTCTGAAATTAGCATTTTCTTGTAGTTCTTGTTTTCCGGGAGAGATATATCAGGTAGCAAGAAATTACCTCTGCAGATGCTGGAAGCTTCACAAGTATAATGCACAGCAGAAAAGAAGTAGGGAGGAATAGTGTCTCCACATCCACTTCCTTGGTCTCGGCAGAATAATCGTCATGCACAGCTCCGTGGCCAGAGCTGGTCGGCCAATGTGTTAAGCCTGAGGGACTCTTGGACCTCTCCATTGCTGCCAGGCCCTGTTTCCTCTTTCCCCGAGTGGAAAGAGGGGTGGCATCGGGGCCAGGGTCGCAGGAAAAGGCTGGGAAGGCTGCGGGGATGAGGCAGCCATCCTTGTGAAACCCTCTCCAAACCCTGAAAAATCACCTCTACTTTCTAAAATTCAGCTGGTATCACAGCACTGTCTTCAAGCAACAGACTTTTGGGTGTGTTCATCCTTGCTCAGCTCCACTTGCGGTGAAAAGGCCAGTTCGTGCGTCCAAACTCGATGCTTGCCAAATTGAGGAAGAGGAGATTTACGATTTGCTAATTTGTTATTGTACCTGAGGTAACTCTGTGCTTGTTTTCTCTCCTCTAAGGTACTTGTGAAACACATATTTGTGTAATATCTAAGCACCATGTAGCTATAATTATTTATAATGGTTTCCCATATCTTGTGCATTTAGTGCACTGGAATTTTCTTTTAATTTTGATAGATATTTCTGGAAGCTGCTTAGTTAAATTCGAATTCATTAAAGAGAGCAATCATAATTATTTGATAAATAGCATCATTAAATCCATTACACAATAAAATATTGCAAATACGAGCACAAGTAAATATTTGCAAGAGTATTCACACTGGATTTCCTCTCCTGGCATTTTGAAAAGCTCTTTTATTGTCTCACAACAGAATTGCCAAGTAGCTACAAATGTTCATGCATCATCTGCAAACAAGAGAGAAAGGCGGCTGCTGTTTAATAAAACTTAATTCATCCAATCAGGGAAGGGAGGGAATAACATATGATGTAAATGGCCAATTAGATGGCATGTGCTCTGACAACTAACATCAGCCAATTTGCTAACAACACACAAATAATAATCTTTAATCAAAAATAACACAAACAACTGAGGCTAATAGATTTACTCAAACTATGACCTGTTCCTTATGTTGTTGACATGAAAAAATGGGCTGAGGGTGTTAGGTGAGTTACTTGTTGTGAATAGCTTGGTTGGCTCCGTTTCCGGATGTTTAGAAATTCAGAGAGCAACAGGGTGGGCTGGGAAATGCCCCAGGAGAGGCAGGGTGGCTCCGGGCAAAGAGGGGACCCTTTTCTGAGAGGCATGGGATTGTACGGAGAGGACCTCCTGGGACCACTGCTGGAGTTGGTCCTGACCTCCATCCAAAGCAGTCTTCTACCGCCAGCTCCACATTGCACCCTCCGAAAAGGAGGCAGAGAAGAGGAGAAGTGCCTACACCTCCAAAGAGAGTCCAAGGGCAGTGGTGGCCCCATGGGAGCAGCATCTAGCCCCAGATCCAGCTGCCTGCGCGTGGTGCCACTTGCCCCATGGGGTCTGTTGCTACTGTCATGGGCACGGGCACCCATCAGGAGAGACATCCGGCTGCTCACGAAGTGGGGTGGGAAGGCAATGACAGGTTTTTACAGCTTATTTCATCCAAATAATCACACTTTGGGTCTGAGGCATTAGTAACAGTGAGCAGCCAGGACGCTTCCCTAATGCTTAACAAGTCAAGCTCCACTGCACTGGAACCGAGTCAAGGAGGCAGGAGCCATTTAATTAGACCAAAGCAACTGACAGCCACTCTGCCGTAAATCTTCCCTTGCTGCCTTTGAGACCTCTGGTCCACTGCGTCTTAATATTAAATGATACCTCAGTGATGGCAGAACAGGGAACAAACGTGCCTCTGTTGCTCTGATGGAGCAGGACAGCAGAGCTTGTAAGGGGTCAACTCAAAGGCCAGGGTAACGATGGGTGTCTCCTTTCCTCCCAATACTCAAGTTTCCTGGGGAGCTACAAGATGATGCTTTAACCAAAAAGAATCAATTCCAGACTCAGATATCTGTCTTTTTGTGCACAAGGAAGAGGGAAAACACCTTTGCCAGCATGTTTGCAAAACCTTTCTGCTGACCTGAACCAGTCCTTTCCATAGGTTGCTCCATCAACACCGCTGCTGGAACAGGCGCTGAAGGAGAAAAATGATACTTGGATTGATAATATACAGCAGTCTGGAACAGCATTGGTATCCTGCCCAATCATAATGTGGGGTTTCTTTTCCCAGTCTAGGTGAATCCTGTGATTCATCTGTGCCTGCCAAGGAAATTAGGATAGGAGTATAAGCACTCTGATGAAATTTGGTGCATAGTGATGTAAGGACTATCCTCCCCTACCATACTTCATCTGAGGTATATTAAAACAAATGTGCACACCTAGTTGCATAAAACAGTGAGCAATGGGTATTAATTATTCACAAATTGCAATAAAATTGTGTCTATTGTTCATCAGGAGTGGATCACAGCTAATAACCTCACAGGAGACAGAAAGGACTGACTCCTTCAAGTAAACAGACCCCTGGCATGTTTTGTCTTCGACTTCCAACGGGTGCTCATTCCTTCAGATCCCATGTCCTGTCTTCTTGCCAGGAGGCAGAGTAATTGTTAAACATCCACCAATTCAGGCTGAAGCATCACCCACAAAAAGTGGCCTCATGGCTCACACCTTGCCGCTGCTGGGGGATGTGGGTCATCCCAGCACCCAGGGGAGCCGTGTTTCCCACCCTGCTGGCAGCGGCAGACTGTCCCTCGGCACCACTCCCACCCCCACGCTCCTAGAGGAACGCATGCCCAGTTTTCTTCCAGATCCCTNTGGCAGACTGTCCCTCAGCACCACTCCCACCCCCACACTCCTTTCCATGCCGTGGAAGGAGTGCTAGAGGAACACGTGCCCAGTTTTCTTCCAGATCCCTTCTCTTCCATCAGGATGGTTTTTTTTGTTGGTCCACCTGGTTCCACCCCTCCCCGTGGTTGACACCAGTGTAGATATCCTCCGGAGATGGCCACTCGGTCACCCCCTGGCTGTCTCCCAGCTGCCTCCTGGGGAAGCCTTGAGGGGCTGAGCTGGGTAAGGCATCATCTTCAGCAGTATTTGGGACCACAAGCTTCCTCTTTCCTTGCCTTTTGCTATAAATCAGCTTTTTACCTCTGGCCTGCTGACAGGCTCCCATCTCTTGATTGGCTTTGCTGAAATTCTTATTTCCAGCTCAGGGTCTGATCCCAGAAAGTATGTTATGTGCATTTCAAGGTCTTGGGTCTCTACTGCCTTCCTTTTTATTCCTATCTTACCATGACAGCACCCAGATCGTGCCCGGGACGCTCTGGTTTGGAGCAGTCCAAGCTGGGAAGAGCACCGCCTTCCCCTCCCCAGCTCACAGACGCTGCAAACCACAGGCAGGGCAGCGAGCTCCAGCGATGCCATCGCACTGCCCGAGGGATGGCGCACGGTGAGCCTGCAGGCATGGCATGGCTCTGCTGCCCTTGTCCCTGTCCTGCTCCTCCCACCGTGTGGCACCTCCACGGATATATTATTTTTACGCAGTCAACCTACAACACCCTTTGTTTGGTGGATTTTTTTCCAAAGCTCCTTCCCCAGGGTCAGCGCTCCTCACACACACACAGTATTTTTGCTCTGCTCACAAAGTAGTTTCCCTGAAGTTTAGGAGCTCCTGAGAGTTTCCATCAACTGAGACCAGGAGACGTCTTCTCATCATGCACTGCCGCAGCTGCTGGCACTCCCCTACACCCCAGCTCCTTCCCAGAGTATCCTTGCAGCCCACAGAGCTTTCCAAGGGCTTGCTCCACCCGCCTTCCAGACCTCAAGGCCCCTCTCTCCCAGCCTTGGCCCCTTCCCCATCCCTCACCTCCCTTCCTCACGCCTCTGAGTCACTCTTGCTCCCGCTCTCATGCTGACCCATCCAGCATATCGGGAATTATCTCTGCAAGTCACTGAGTCACTGTTTAAATGTGATATTAATTTTTCCTTTCAACCTCTTGCCTGTGCATTCCTCAGCCCGTAAAGCATTCAGTAGATACAATGCATTCAGGCTGACATACATATGCATATGAAGGAGGTGTACAAAATTGCAATGCGTAAACCGTCACCTCTTCCCATCTCTCACAGCATTTTTCCTGCTTGTTCACCATTGGTCTTATATAAAATGATTTGTAATCAGCGTGTGGGTTAAATGATAACCTTTCAAGGCAACCTTGCTTAGGAGGACACAGAAAGATCAAGCCCTCTGTCCTGGCGCGGTCCCTTTTTGAATTCCTGAGGTGATGTGTGCCTAATGGGACTATAACCATCTGTGCAGGGAACATCGCCCTAGTACCTGCTGGAGCCACATGGGGAATTGGGAAAGCTGACCTTGGCTGTTGATAGAAAGACATAACCTGAGCACCTGCCCTGCCCGAGACTTTGGCCAGCCCTGGCTGGTGTGGGTTAGCACAGTCCCCAGGCTGCAGTATCATGAAAAAATACAAAATACTGCATGAAGGCAAGGAGATGGGGCAGAGTGGTCAGGAGAAGAGCTGCCAAGATCTGGCTCAACACGCAGGACCAACCCAACCCTGTTGGGCAGCAGTGAGTGCCGTAGGAGGTTGGAAAGGGTAAGGCAGAGGGACTTAGGAACTCGTTACGCTGCGATGCCCAATGGTTTTACAGAATTTCTCTGCCATAATACATGGGAAAGCCTTTCAGGCACCTGAAGAGCCCAGGACTGAGGCCAACTGCGTGGTGCAAACAGACTTTCTGGAGTGACAACCCTTTGGTCCAGCCCAACATTAAAATATCATATTTAAAACAACGGTAAAGGCATCCTGCTGGTAAAATCACCAGCAAAGACCCTGCCTCGAAGTCTCCAGGGAGAAAGTTATTATTCAGCCATTTTCAATGGCTCACCCTGTACAGACAGCTTTACAGTGACAAATTGTTTTCCCTGTAAATGTCAATACTTAGCCAGGCTTTCAAGTGCAGATAGACATCTTGCCAGGTTGCTTATCCAGAGACAGAGAGGCAGGGCTCTGCTAGCTCCGTCCCAGCAAGACTCTGCTGGGAGACCGCACCACAGTGTTTCGGATGGCTTCAACCTTCTCCCAGTATCAAAATTTAATAGGTCAATAATCACAGGGGTGCTGGCCAAACCGCAGCTCTTGCAAGCAGTGTCAACATTTCCCAAGGTATAGCAGGAGATGGTCCTTGGAATTTCCCAACAGAAAAGCCGTTTTGAGATGAATTTGGGATGCAACATCCATCATTTCCAGGCCCGTCTTCCTTCAGGGAGGAGAACATGATCCAGATTTTCTCCTACCTGTCCTCTCCCCAGTTAGCCCTCTGAAGGAATGGCCCGAGCAGCTGTAGTTACCTCATTTTGCCCTGTGTTGAGGCACAAGACATCCATCTTTTGCTGCAAAGTACTACGCACTCGAAGCGCAGCTCCAGCAGACATGAATTTTTATTTTTGGTGGCGGGTCTCCCTGGGGGACCTGCAAGCCTCCCTTGCTCTGGTGCAGAAGGTGGTAAACAAGCAGGGAAAGCCTAGACAAGCAGGTGCTCCTCTCTTGTCTGACGATTTGAAATAGCATAGGCAGGGCTGGCACGTATCTGAAGCGCAATCATTCTATTTCCATAACTTTATCTGCAGAGGACGTAGGAGTTACAATGCAATCAGTGCTATACAGTTTAAAGTGTGGCTGAGATGTATTATAAAGTCAGCTGCAGCAAAGAACATATGGTACAGCTTGCCACCCCGCTGTAGTATTTCTTCAAAAGACATTTTTCTGACAAAAACTAAGACATTATCAGTCAAATTGTAAGTAACCCATTTCCATTTATAGCGTACAGTCTACCCTCTGAGTCACACACGCGATCGGCAATAGCAGCTGCGAGACTTCCAAAAGTTTGGGGGTTGTTTTTTTTTTTCCTTTTCTTTTTATATTCTCGATTCTGAAAAAGTTTCTGCTTGCATGGTGAGTCTTCCCTCCTCTCCGCTGTGAAAGCTAAGCATCGCCCCGGCTGCACCTTGCCATGCCCAGAAGGGCATGCGTGGTCCAGCTGCTCCTGATGCTCGGTGCTGCCAGCCATGGTCATACCTGGAAGAGCCCATGGGATGAGCCTAAACAGGGGCATGTAATGGATACCCCGCTACCCAGCTCAACTTAGGAAGCATTTCTGCTGTGGCTGGGTCGATTTAGCACATAAAGCCCCTCAGAATTTTGGGGGAAATCACCTGAAACCGCGAATTATTTACCACTGTTACTGAACCCTTCCTCCCACTGTCCGCGTCACCTGGAAGAAGGAAGTCTCCCTTTCCTCTCAGGAGCAGAAGTGCTCTTCGTGATGCTTAGGAAGACTTTGGCGCCTCTTGACATGGAATTGCTTTCATTTAGAGCATGTTTGGTGTTTGCTCTTATTCCAATGCGTTTTTGTTCAGAAGCCACTCTTAAGGACTTCTCTGCAAAGAAAAAAGGTCAAGGTTATTTCCTTGGGGAGGGAGGGCAAGAGGAAGGTCAGAAAATGATTTAAGCAAATAAATAATGTGCTGAATTGTCAGAAAAGTATTGAAGCAGAGCAGATGGGCTGTGTTTGCAAGCTCATTTGCATCACGAATACTTTGCCCAGATTTTACATAAGCCTTCTCCTTAATATTTTGTTACTTTACAATTGTCTTTGCGCTCCCTTACACACACACACATTTTTCAAACAGATCAAGTTCAGAACTAGTGAAAGATGATGCAACTACAGTGAAGAAGGATTGTATGTTTAAGAGGCTTGAGCCAGTGCCTGTGACTGTCACCTATAGCCCTAGAGCCATATCCCACAGGGTGTATTTAATCAGGGAATTTTTATCCAAAGCTTGTTTATATCTTGAGCAAAACCAGGGTCTGAAGCTTCAGTCCCACCTCATTTAAAGGGGGTGTCTATTGTTTCCACTGAAAAAAAGACTATTTCCTATTTAAGATATTGAAATAAGATTTGGCATAAGGAAAAGTGTTATGGAGTCTATGACATTTCATTGTGAACATAAAATCCATGAAGAAGCATCTGAAAGAGGATTTTAATTCCACATTGCACCATTTTGCTGAATGTCCTCTTCTCAGGCTGAATCAGCAGGATGAGGCTCCTGAATGATACTGGAGTGGCCAAGGAGCGATGTCCAACACTTGAAAGTGAGAGGCACACTCCAACCTCACCGAAGACCTCCGTGTTGCAAACACTGCCCTCATAAGTGTCATATTCTTCCACGATGGATAAATTGATAAGTACGTGGGGGTCAAGCTGAGGGAACTGGATTGCAGGAGAGCTTCTGAGTACAACGCAGCAGCTCAAATTACAAATATCTTGGGGTAGAAGTGCGCAACAAGGAGTGCAAGTGGTGGCGATAACGCTTGGTGTAGTACGAAGGATGAATGCTCTTTCAGTGGTTGAAACTGAGGCAGACGTGAGAATCCTGCATCGTCTGAAAACTGTGGGTTTACTGCAGCTGGACACCAAAATTTTGGACATTAATCCTCTCCTTTTTATTATTGCTGCTTGAATCCCACTGGATATCATCAGAGAGATGAGTTCTACCAGCAGCTGCGCACATTTACCAGCGGATCCATCACCCTCTTAAAAAAAATCTGCTTAAAACTATCTGGAAAGAGACAGTAAATTGAGCCACAGCCTTGCAGGGTGTTTGTGATGCCTATCAGCCTCTGGATAAGGAAAATAGAGAAAGAAAATCCCACAACTGCATGTTGCATGCTATGCCCGTGTCCATGCTTTTCCACTGCTGCAAGGCAACTGGGTAAGGATCTGTGCCGCCCTCTCTGCTAAAGAATAATGACTGCAACACACCTTGCTGCAGCCATTCATTTATTTTTCGTTAAGAAAGTACTCAGTGGCAAACTTGGCTGCTTTTCAGTACAAAAGGTTTCAATGTATAATTCAGTTACTCAATAGACTCTCAAAAAATTTGAACCTTTCTTCACTGGGGAGAGCAGTAGCCAGGCTTTGTCTTAGCAAGCTTTTAACTTCTCTAGACGTAGCTATAAACAAAGCTGGGAAATTATTTTTGCACTTGCTTGTAAGAAGAACTGCATGGAGTTTAGGATAATCTCCTCACATGAGCTACTTTTCCCACGAAAATAATAATGGTTGGATGCAAGCCCCATGTCCTGGGTTTAAGACCTCAAGACTCAAATGAGATCAGATCAGTTTCAGCCAAATGAACCAGCACCCGAATTTGACTCCAAGGGAGGAAGCAAACTGCAGAAGGTACCTTTAACCTGAATTACGCACATGAACTTGTAGAGAAAATGGAGCCTAAACCAGGAGTTTTCCCCTTGCCCTTCTCACTGGGAGCCTCTAGCAGTAGCTGACGGGCAGTGCTCTGAGGCTTTGGTGCCCAAGCAAGGACCAAAGCTCCTCCATACAGACCCACCTACACATGACAGCTTTGTAGCATCCGAGTGAATCAGCTCCTTCGCAGTCTGCAGCCCTGAAACCTCTCAAGAGGGTGGAGAATTTATCTGGAATGAATCCAGGGATGGTCTAGGACACTGGGCTGAAGCCTGTCACTCCTGGCACGCGTATTTCCCTGTCGCTGGTACCTACCCTGTCTGTTTGCTCAAATAGCTCGAGCAGTCGCCTCTCTCGCTACTGGAAGAGTAACCTGCGTATTTCTATTTGCCGACTTCTGGATGTAAGTCCTTCATGTGGCTGTTCTCAATTAGTTCTTCTCTTCCAAAGGAAGGAAGACAATATAATGAATAAAGCTATTTTGCGGAACGCAGTTTTAATTGAAATATTTGCTGCTGTTGTCACCGTTGGATTAAGAGAGCAGACCTTCATTAGTGAAGAGATTAAATTAGTTTGTATCTGCAGAATGGGTGTGAGAGGAGTAATTGGAAAGAGAAAAAACATATCGCAACTCCAGCATCATGAATGGGGAGAATGTTTTGCACTGCTATTGGCACGTTTAAGTATATGCATGAAATAAAAGCAGAGCTCAACTCAAATGCTCCTGTCTTTCACTAAGACTTGTACTTGCACATCCTCCTCTGGTACAGAAGCAAAAAAACCCACACTTACAAAAAGTTCCTCTTCGTGTTGGAGAAACAAATTTGTGCTATGACCTTCCAACTCTACTGACACAAAACTAAAAAAACATGCAAAAAAAACCCTTTTAACATGTTCCCCAAAGTGAAATCTCTCTCCTAGCTTTCATGGCTTGCAAGCTGGTGACAGGCGTATGTTCTTTCAGCTGAACAGACTTGGAGGGATTTTACACCACCTGAGAACCTGAGCCTATGAGCCCGTACTTGGTTGCGGTGGTCACCACAGAGAGGCGGGTTGTATTCTGCTTTGCGAAATGTTTTGTAGCTAGGTATGGTGCAATCATGCAAAGGCTCGGCCAAGTGCTCGGCCAGGCTGGGCTGCTGAAGCCCAAGCTCAGAGGGGTCTGCCTCACTCCAGCTGGAGATGTCTTATCTTTTTCTTTTTCTTTTTTTTTTTCTTAGCAGACAGAAGACTTCTTCATTTCCCATTCCTGCCTACTGAATTATTCATCCGAAAATGTTCCACCGATATCTTCTTGTCTGCCAGGGAGCTCATCATCCAACAATTCCTCTTCGGTCTTGACTTGCAATCAGAGCAATTAGCAAGCCATTAAATGTCTCAGCACGCCCAGGGCTTCGAGGGTATGGAGTGCAACTCAGGAGTGGGCCCATTCCAACTCCAAAATTTGGGCAGAAGACCCACTGGCTACAATCTGTTGTGAAGGACAACAAACCTACAGCGAGAGGAGGGGTCAGGTGCTGAGAATAGGAGTTTTCCATCAATACAGGAAAATCATGGAAATCAGAGCATTGGTTTGGACTGATCTCAGTGGCAAGGGGACGAGGTCCTAAGCACTGCCATGGTCTGGTTGGAAGGTGTGATGGACATCTCCTGTGGGCACTCAGCCTGCTCCAAACAGCTCCCAGATGTATGGGGCTTCCTCCCCACATGTAACTAACCCATTTTTCACTGGAAGGAGCAGAAAGGGAACATGAAGGGTTGTCACAGATTCCCTCTGATGCTGTGAAAATGATCAAAAATGGTAACTAGATGGTAGTGGAAAGCAGAGTAGTAGGGCTGGACTGTTATCCCTTTATCTGGGGAAACCCACAGTGTGTTTGCAGGTGCCAGATAGTTGCTGCCACTCAGGACCATTATACTCCGGGGAGGCAATCCCACCCTTCTGCCTCTAGAAAAGCACTTTACCCCAATTCAGAAAAGGGGGCATGATTCCTCCCTATCCACGAGCTCACCAGGTCCCATGGGAAGAACGTCTTGAGCCTTGATCTCTCCCTACCTGCTGTCTGCACCAGTGATGGACTAACCAATATGTAATACGAAGCGGTGCACGACCTCAGTGTGAAAGGTCAACATAAACAGCATCCTTATAAACGTTCCCTATAGAAAATAGGTACATGGATTTCCTATTCTATCTTCCAATCTGCGCCGAGGGCTTAATAGGTCAGGACCAGAGAAATTCATCACCATTTCCCCCTTGTCCTTTGCCTTGCCAACATATCGGAGACGCTTTCCTACACTTCTGGGCTCTGCCTCTGCTAATGTCTCTGGAAAGACAATCTGTTGAGAAAGAACGTGAGAATTATTAAATCAATAAACACTGATAACCTTTCAACTGTCCGTCCAAGGAGATCTTCTCACCGCTGCAGCAATCGCTTGTTTTAACAGATTGAAAGCAAAGTTGGTCTTATTGCCTACGTCAAACGCGATAGGAAAAAACATGCTCTTTCTCTGTCAGGAGAGAAGAGGTTTCCACGGGGGCTCAAAGGATCTTCCTCCTATGCCCCAAGTCTGAAAGGCTGAAACACAAGCCCTAAACCCTGTATGAAATTCTCCGGTGTATACCCAGCTGTTGTTATTGTGGGAAAAGCAGAAGCATTTACATACAGCCAGATCAAAGTACATGAATAATGCCTAGAAGTATCTTAACGACTTCTGGTAGATTTGGTGGGGGGTTCTTGAGCAGGAAAATTCCGCTTTTTTTTTTTTCCCAAACCGTCTTCTGGAAGCCAAGTGCAGGAATGCAGCACGTGCTTGAGCCTCAGCCTGCCAGGAGATGCAGAGAGCTGCTGGGGCACCTTTCAGCTGCTTAATAGTGAAGGGAGGGCTAAATATTTTGCTGTTCTCATGAAGGCCAAGGTCTCCGATAAGCACACGGCGCCTCGGCTTGTTGTGAATATCAGCAGGAATTGCACGTGCTTATCTCATTATACGGTCTTAGTGAGTTTGTTTCTTTGGTCTGCACAAGAGGTGTCTGTTCTCAAAGCTAAATCTGCAGTGTGGCTCCCCAATAACGACTAGAGAGATTTTGCTCATTCAGGCAGCTTCTCCCTCTTCCAAATATCAACAGGATTCCTCCACTTCCTGGAAAACACATGAATGAACTGTTAATAGGTCTTGTTTCTTGGATTAGAAAAAAACACGATATCATTTGTATTTGAGGATCATCCCTGTTTACATGCCTGCAGGAACTGAAACTGCTTTCCAGAAGCTATTTCCAGATAATACCAGCATGCATTCTCCTGACTTAAAAATAGTAAACTCACTGCTTAAAGCAGAGTGAAAAATCTTTCTATCTGTAAAAGCGATCGCATTTATGGTTTTTACAGGAGAAGCATGACTCTGAACCACCTTTATCTTGCAGCATGAATGTCCCAGGCTCCTGTGTTTTGTGTGTGCGCTTGTGCTGTACCAGAGAGCTTCCCAGAGACTGCAGGAGAGGGATTTTCAGGAACAGTATTATCAAAGCTAATCCTCTGGGGAAAAAGTACGCTGGAATCCACTGCAGCACTGAATCGTATAAGTTGTAGTAAGAAGTGTTTGGGGTTGGGTTTTTTTCTCATCACGCGTTCTGAGGAGCAAGCAGAAAAAATTCCTCCCTGTGGGTTTTTTTTGGTAAGAGCTGGTACCGTGAGAGTAACACATAGAGTGAAAAACAGGGCAACGCACACCATCATTTCCATGGCACGGAGTCCTTTCCCAGCATCTGCTGCTACCAGCTGCAACGCGCTACACTGACTCACTTTCCCTGGCTCGGCCCAGCTGCGGAAACACGCGGATGTGACTTAACATCGCAACTCCTCAAGACATCTTCACACTGCAAAGACGTACCGAGCCCTTAGTCACATCCTGCGCACAGTACAGCATTGCAGCTCCACAGGCCAGGCCAAAGAAGCAGTAATTTGTTAAATTGGTGAAACGTCCAAGAAAACAGATTAGCGGTCCAGCGGTAATGTAAGCCTGCCAGATGTCTCTCAGGCTCGTGGGGGACAAGTTGATGGAGAAAGCTGCATTGAGCCTTGGTGGAACTTGCTTGAGCCCCCAGGACAGCCACAAAAAGTACCTTCCCCTGCATTAAATGCGAGCGCATTTAACGATTGCGTGATCCCATTGCTGACGTGCACTTCAGCCTCTTCCAAGCAAGCAGCAGTGTGAATACACTCCCTCCTTCCTCCCTGCATCACCCACAGGAGACATCACCTCACTGGGACCAGAGGCAGTGATGGTGGGACCCAAGAAAGCATCCTCTGCCACCCGCTCCCCTCCCTGCCAGGATGCTGCCCGAGAACACGGCCAGTTTGGAGGTGATGGATGTCAGTGTTGCAGCACTCTGTTGTAGACATCTCAGGGTGGGCTTCCCTGATGAACCAGGCCCCCTTGCCACCATAAGTCATCGGTCGGTCTGGCAGTGCGGCATGGGGGCAAGGGGGAGGCACAGGCTGGCACAGCTCACACCGAAACCTTTCCAAACCCTCTACCGAGCAGCAGCACCTCCAGAGACTCCCCTTCAAACAGGAGATCCACGAGAGCTACGTGCCAAGCTGCAATAAGAAACGCAGGCTGCAAGTTGTATAATATTTACATTTAATACAATCCACTGACATCTGACATTTTTCTGGTAAATTTTACGTGGGCCATAAACACTTCTGGAGCACTGAGTAAATTTTAACTCCTCTGAAGGTCTTTTGCGCTGGTGGTACCTTCAATGAAATATTTCGCTGCCTTCCCCTCAAAAACCTTGTCCATCCGCATCTGTCCCAGCTCTGGGATCTGTCATGAGACTCCTTATGTGTCTTCGGTGCGCTGGTGCTGCAGAAGTATCCCCCCTTTTTGTGTTTTTGGTGTGATATTCACCACTACTACTTCCCCTGCGGATGCAATCACCATGTACATGGCAAAGCCTGCTTTCTGGCTCTCCAGCCCTCAGAGCAAGCAGCATCCTCCCTCGGAGGGCTTTGCACAAGCCGTCCTCTCGGCTCCGGCAGCGCTAGGCTTTCTCTTGGTGATTTGTACACAGCTGCCCCAACGACGTAATGGTGTCACAAAAAGACACCTTTTAAAAGGCAATAAAAATTCCAAAAGAGGGAAAGAAAATTAATAGCAGAGCAACCGGCCCACCCCTGTTAATGAAACAGAAAGAGGATAGACAAGGGGAACTTGAATCAAATGCAGTGGCTCCAGGCTCCGTCTCCAATCCCTTCCCCTCAGACCTTGGAAGGAAGCCAGCAGAGCATCCCGGCATCTGAAACAGTATCCGACGCTGAAGTTTGGATCAATTTGCCCTCTGCAGCCTATTAACTTTTTGTTAATCCTCCCCACATTGTTTTACATCTCGCCTTCCATCACGGAGAAGAAGGGTTCGTGGCAGTGCCAGGGTGACTAATGGTGAGTCCCCCCTCGAAACCGGGGGATGTTCAAGTTACAGCCAGGTGCGGGGCTTAATGGGCTTTGGCGATGCTGCCAAGACGTAATTGCCGTAAATCAGTCTGAGCCCTATGGAGACATTTCCCTGTGTTCTGAAGTCCATTTGCCCTTATTGCTTGTTCAGCTCCTTAATGCATTAATGATAAGATAGCATGGGGAATACGCAGTACAGCCATTGCCCCCCCAAAATCCTGAAGTAATGAATCAATTCCGCGCATATCTGGTCTGACCGCGGAGGAGAGGAATGTAGACAACGCTGGATGCAGGGGAGATCTCTTTTTCCAAAGGTTTCTTCACCAATCCCAGGGAAGGGAGGGGGTTAAGCATCTTGAAGGACCGTGAGGGCCGGTTTGCATAAGTATCCCCCAACTTTGCGCGTGACTGCAGCACTCCTTCCCTTTGCTGTCCACATGGATGTATTTTTATTTGTGCCTACCAATGCTTTTCAAGCGCCTTTCTCAACTGAAAAGTGCTGCATGAACAAAAAAAAACCCAAACAGGGAGAGTACCACGGAAGGATTGGAATGCTTTTCCACATGTCAGGCCAGCTCTGGAAATCAGGTGCCGAGTGGTACTTAGTGGCAAATAACCCGGCTCAAAATGAGACCACCTCTCTTGACCTTCGAGAAGGTGAGGTGGTTGGGTGTCTGACAGGAGCCCGGACAGGCAGAGGATAACCACAGGCAGTGTCCCTGCAGGCGGCTCGGGGACCGTCCTGATGCTCACCCGCACCCTCCCTTGCTGCTGGGACACTGGGGATGCTCCTGCACCGAGGGGCCGTGGCATCCCTCGGTGGCAGGAGGTGGCTGCACAGGGGCTGGGGGTGCATCCCACCTGGGGATCCAGCACTGCCTGGTTACTGGGTGCCTCCCAGGAAGTTACTGGGCTTGCCCACAGATGAGAGAGGCCCAGCATTACGCCCCAGCAGTGGCTCCCTTTGAGCTGGCTGAGCCTTGGCAGGGTTTTCTCCCCTCCACCCCCCTGATTACTGCCTTACAAGCGCTTGACAGATCGCCAGCGCTCTATTGACACCTCCACGCCGCTGCATTCTTCTCAGCCAGTCAAGAGGATCCTGGCGGCTGGCTACGGGCGCTCCTGGGCATTGCAAATGCCGACGGATGCAAGCGTCATCTTGTAAGAGAGGAAAAGAGCAGACACCCACGCAGAGGCTACCATCCTTTTGATGCAGACAGCATTTTCGTTTCGTCCCGTTTGTCATGTAAAAATTTAGGAGCGGGAAAACCCAGAGAGAAAGGGCAAAGAGGCAAATATCATTGCCTGGCTGTTCTTCGTCACCAGGCACAGATGAAGGCAATGAACAATTTCTACCCACCTGCCTGTTACAGCAGTGAACAGCCTCTGCCTGCCTCGGTCTGACAGCACATCTCGTTCCTGTCCTTGTCACCGGCAGGAGGTAGGGGGTGGCCTTACCTCCACCAGCTGGCACAGCCCCAGAGCAGAAGCAGGATGGATCTCAGCGTGGGCACGGTCTAGCTCGCCCCCCCTAGCTCCTTCCCCGGCACCTACCCCCGGCTGGTGGGACGTGGGGTGGGCATGGGAAGCATCTGTCCACACATAACCAGCTGTCTCGGTGGGATTTCTTGGCTTGCTGAAGAGAAGGATGACCAGCCCAACCAATGGCTTGGTTGCCATCAAAAAATCAAATGAATAGTAGGACAAAGTCTGGCCCCCTATATTTTTCTCTATCACAAAAAGCAGTCCCGACATGACTTTGAAAGGTTTTTTTAACCGTTGCCTCTCAAGAGATTTTATACTCTGGATGAGTTTGTGTTCTGAGTATTACAGTGTACCTGAAATGACTCCACAATCTGAGGTCACCGGTAAGAAAACTTATTTATTTATTTACTCTGCTAACCTTTACCAAACTGCATGCATCAACTCCTCAAAATACTGTGGGCTAGCTAACCAGGCCGGGGAGGCCAGCGGGTGGGGGGAGGTCATCCTCCCCCTCTACTCTGCCTTGGTGAGGCCACATCTGCAGTGCTGTGTCCAGTCCTGGGCTCCGTGGTCCAAGAAGGACAGGGAACTGCTGGAGAGGGTGCAGCATAGGGCTACAGAGATGCTTAGGGGACTGAGACACCTCTCTTATGAAGAAAGGCTGAGGGATTTGGGTCTCTTCAGTCTGGAAAAGGCACGTCTGAGGGGGGACCATATCAATGCTTATAAATACTTGAAGGGTGGGTGTCAGGAGGATGGGGCCAGGCTCTTTTCAGTGGTGCCCAGCGACAGGACAAGAGGAAATGGGCACAAACTTGAGTATAGGAAGTTCCACCTAAACATGAGGAGGAACTTCTTTACCTTGAGGGTGGCAGAGCACTGGAACAGGCTGCCCAGGGAGGTGGTGGAGTCTCCGTCTCTGGAGACATTCAAAACCCGCCTGGACGCGTTCCTGTGTAACCTGCTCTAAGGTGGCCCTGCTCTGGCAGGGGGTTGGACTAGATGATCTCCAGAGGTCCCTTCCAACCCCTGCCATTCTGTGATTCTGTGTCCTTCAGCAGAGGGCTCTGTCTCTGGAAGTGAAGGTCAAGAGTTCTGTTCCTGTTGCTGCACATGTGCAACTGGCTGCCACCCAGGGCCGTCTCTGCTGGTGTGTGCCAACAGACCGCTGCATCTTCTGCTGCTGCCAGCAGAACTACGTGAAAGACGAGAGGCGCTGTACAAGCAGCGAGTGGTGCTGCTTCTTGCAGGGGACAAAGCAGAGAAGGCGTCTGGGCACGGTGTGGCATCGTCTGCCTTTGAGGAGTGACTCAGCTCGGAGAATCTGCTGTATCAGAGCGCAGAGCTTGGCAGGGCTGGGGCCATGAATGATGCTGAAGGCAGAGCACCAAAGGGTTGCAGGCAGCTGCTATAGAAGAGGGACAAATAGCCCATTAAAAAATTAAAAGAAAAATAAAGCCATAGTACTTAGACATAGAAAAGAATTATAACTTACCCAGTGCCCCACTGCGGATGCAGATTTGTGCCTTTTAGTACATTTTCAAGTGCTTTTCCAGTCTAGTGCCAAGTAACCCGAGATTTCTCTCCTTAGGAGAGGATTTCACAGTTCAAGAAATCTCTCCGTAAGGAGTCATTTCTCAGGCCTCCACCTGAATTTTCATTTGTCCAGTTTCACCCATTTCTCCCCATTATATAGCTCCCAGCCTTGTGTGGCCCTGGGGATCCTTCTCAGTCCTTGGTGCCCAATCCTTCAAGTCCTTGGAGTCAGCAATTACGTTCCCCCGAGACGTCATTTAGCTGAGTGATGTGTGTTTAGTTACTTTAATCTTTCTCCATAAATCAGCTTGTTCAGCCTTCTCTCTGTTTCTCATTTATGAGTTTTTCCCTCTCTGCCTTCTTTCCAGTATTAGTGAGGCATCTATAAGTGAATTTAGCATCGTATTTTCAGCCTTGTGGGGGAGGACCATCATTTTCTTGAACAATGAGATGACATTTACTATACGATAGGTATTTTCTGAGCTATACAACTTTCCACTACCATACTTATTTTTATATCCATTATCACAGCTGGGTTTCTCTCTGCAGTACAGATTTCCTATTAATTACCCCCCACCATTAACTTTGCTCCTTAAATTGGACAACAGGTTCTGGAATAGATACTAAACCCTTTTTTGTGCCCTATACCAGTCTAAGTATTAGAGAACTATGTGAGCAGCAGCAGGAGATTATTTGACATCTGCCTGTCTTGGTTTTCTTGTGCCTCTCTTTGAAGAATCTAATGCTGGGCTTGCCCAGTATCCTATCTCCAATGAGGCTGAAAAATTTGGCAGTTCCTGTGATCTTAACTGAGATGATTCTTTTCACAGATAAATCCCACTTGTGTTATTGAATTTTTTTCCAAGTGTAGAACTGAGACTGCAAAAAGGTCCGCGGGTTGCCATTTGCCTTGGTTACAGGCAGCTGCTTGAAATAGATGCTTCATCTGGAAGAGTCCACCGAACTTCTACTATATATTCACGCAGGAAGTGGCTCACTCCATCACTGTTGCCAGCACAAGACTTGTAGTATAGAAGACCAAAAGCTACACAAATAGCAATATGCTTCAAGTAAAGAGCAATGAAGGACACTACTCATGTCCTAAATCCCCACACCAGCAAGAAATTTGTTAGCTGAAAATGTCGAAATGAAAGATGGATCTCCATCCTTACAGTATTTCTAACTGTTCTTCGTTGTCTTTTGCCCAGATGACTTCAGTTATTTCATAAATCACTGCAGCTCCACTGAAGACAAGCAAGGCACCAAGACATGCCCTTGTTCTGAGATGAGCGATACGGAGTTGTCACAGTTGGCGCGGAGAAAGAGGAAAAGACTCTTTTGTTCCACTGTTCAAGGTGGGAAGCATAAACGCATGTAGTCAAACCTCCATAAAGGCATCAGAATAAGAGATCTACCTACTCTTAATCTGGGCAACTGTAACCCCATTTTTTAATGCCCTTATCTAGCAAAGCACATAAACATCTTCCACATAAGCACAGCGAAACAGAAGCAGGTTCATAAACATCAATAGGTCAGGGTCTACCTCTCAAAATGTGGTTGTAGATTTGTTCCTTCACTTGCTGCACTGCAATGGACTTCACGTCCATGAACTTTTTTATTCTGGTCTGAAATTCTAGACAGCACATCACCATTTATGCAGCAACAAAACCAGTACTTAGGTAAATTTTCTGAGCAATTTACACGGACCAAATAGTTGCAAACAAGTATGATGGAAGACATAGCTTGCAACATAAAATCCGTGATGCGCTGACAAAAATACAGCCCTTTTTGTGGAAACATAGAATCATGGAGCAACTATATGCTGTATCATAGTTTCAATAAGCCAAATTTGGGTTTCAATAAGCCCAAAAGACATGGAATAACAGCCTGTGTCCCCTGTTGCAGAAACGACCAGTTTCTTTCCTCAGGAATGCAATCAGTAGAACAATGAAAATAATTCATCAGATTAAAGTACAAATAAATCCTGTCCTGACAATTGGATGTTATCATGTTCAATTTCAACTTAATTATTTTTGTATTTAATTACAGAACGGTTAATTGCTTCATTTTAATTATGTATCTCTTTTAATTAGATTGAGGCTAAAGAAACCCGATAAGGCTGCTGCTACCCCACAGCCCTTCCATTCTTCATTCTATCTCACACCGTATCGGTTGCTTTCCCTTGCTTTGCTGTTAGTTTCCCATGCCAGGTCTCTCCCAAATCCCCTGCTTCATATTTACCTTCAATTTGGCGAAGCCCTGGCAAGCCCAGGAGCCTGCCTGCTAGCCACAGCGAGACAGCATGCACGCAGCAGCACGTGCTAGGTCAGGGGCCTGGCCTCTATTTTCATAAGTAGAATAGAGTTCATAAATTGAATGGTTAGAATTGGAAGGGACTTAAAAGCTCACCTAGTTCCAACCCCCTGCCACGGGCAGGGACACCTCCCACTAGCCCAGGCTGCTCCAAGCCCCATCCAGCCTGGCCTTGAACACTTCCAGGGATGGGGCATCCACAGCTTCTCTGGGCAACCTGTTCCAGTGTCTCACCACCCTCACAGTAAAGAATTTCTTCCTAACATCTAATCTAAATTTACCCTCTTTCAGTTTAAAACTGTTACCCCTTGTTTTATCGCTACAATCCCTGACAAAGAGTCCCTCCCCATCATTCCTGTAGGCCCCCTTCAGGTACTGGAAGGCCGCTATAAGGTCTCTCTGGAGCTGCCTTCTCTTCTCCAGGCTGAACAACCCCAACTCTCTCAGCCTGTCCCCAAAGGAGAGGTGCTCCAGCTCTCGGATCATCTCTGTGGCCCTCCTTTGGACTCGCTCCAACAAATCCAACATGCACTACTCCGACTTCGATACATAATCACTCTGCCGAGTGCTTCCTCTTCATCAGCAGGAGGATGCGACTGCCCACATCCCTATGGAAACCCAGGGGATCCCCTCTGCAGTGGAGGGCACGCTAAATGGGGTATCTAAACGCTGGCTCTCCATGAAGCATTGGCCATGAAGGAGATGTAGGAGATAAGTTGCCTGCATAGTATGTAATAGACCGGCATTCACATTAGCAACCAGCCCTTCTTCTGAGCAGTAAATCATCAGTGCCTTGCTCCATCAGCCGTGCCCATGGGGAACAGACAGCGACTTCTTCTGCCCCAGGAGCAGCGGTAGCTGGTGTGTTGCAATCCAGCTGGCTTATCCTGGCTTTTATAGTAACTTCTATATCAGCATTGACTTTACCTTTTGCATCTCTTTATAAATGTTGACTTCTTAGTGTAGTCAGCGAACACCGAACCTCAGCATGAATGCCAAAGGGGAGAAATGTGGATAGCAGAAAGAAAATTCCCTTTTTAGCATGCATTTCAGCAGTGCTTCTTTTCTGCTTGCCAGCATAAAAAGGCATTCCTGAACTTCTCACACAGCAAAAGAAAGTCATAAAGGCTTGTGAAGACACCCTGGGACTGAAAGAGAAGGAGGATGATCAGCTGTCTCCTCAAAATTTGCTACATGAACTCTTGCGATTCATGTTACCCCTACAAATTTAACACATAAAATAAAACAAAAATAAACACAAAAATATTGGACAAGGTTGTTAAGACTCCAGTTTGCTAAGGTGCCTTAGGCGCAGTCTCAGACCACTACTGCTTTTCCAAGATCACTGTCCAGACTCCCAGAACTAGACAAAAACCTGCCAATTTGCCCTACTACTAAACAGGCAAACACTTTTGGCCTGTTCATATCTATCAAAACTAAATACGAACAAAAAAATATACAGTAAAGTACAGGAAAACAGTATCAACCAAACTAAATGATTAAAACCATAAACCATTCATAAAGTGTTTACTTTATGACTAATCCCATTCCCTTCAAATAGGCAGCCCTTTATAAGGCCATGCACCTCCTCCCCCAGTGTTTCTGACCGTTAACTACAGTATGAATTGCTCCGGTCAATCAAATCAAATTGCTCTTGTCAATCTGGAATTTTAGAGAACACGGCTGTGGGGAGACCAAAACCTGCCTGACTTGGGAAGGAGTATCCAGGAGAGTAGGTGTAGCCTCCCACCATGTACCTCCCAGGGGCTGCTCATCCCACCAGCCGCTCTGAGACCCAGCAAAGTCTTGTCAATCTGGAATTTTAGAGAACACGGCTTTTAGGTGTTTGTTTTGATGGCAGGCTCAGAGAAGTGTTATCCCCCTTTCCCTGATAGCCCTATCAGATATGTCCCAGCCTGTCCATCCCACAAGGCTGAAGACCTCCAAGGCTGAAGACTCCCGAGGGAACCACCAACCCCTGCTTCCCACCCCGACCAGTGCCACCTTTGCCTACCTTCCTCCCAGCTCATGCATTCCTCACATTGTTCAAAATTAAGTCAACAGGCCTCTGTATCACTAAAAAGAATTAAAAGGCCCTTAAAATCAATGGAAATGCTTAATATAACAGAAGAACTTAATATTTACTCTGTTAAGGGATCCCCTAGCCCAATGTCCTGCTTCCAATGGCAATCAAGAAGCATGAATATTCGTTTAAACACGTTTTCTGATTTACTTGTTGGTTTAGGATACACACCACCCTGTGCCAACAAATTCTTTGAACTCATAGAGCACTTGGCTAAAAAAGGTGTGGGGGTTTTGGGGAGAGGTATGCATTTAATTTTCATTAATCTCATCTCTAAATATTTGATTTGCTTTTACAATTGGTGATTCCACAGGTTTCTTACGCAAGATCTGGAAGGATGAGTAATGGCCCCCTGCACACCCTGTCCCCACTGCTCCTGCATCTCCAGCGTCTTCTCTCCTGCCCTCCCCGTGGCCATTTTGTGTCCCTTACTGGTGTCAGAGTCCTGCTCTGTTGTGTCTCTGCCTTGCAGAGAAGCTGTTTCCTGCATTAGCCTTTCTCGCTTGCCTTCCCCTGAAACTTTTTGAGTCCTGCTATGCTCCTGTTGACCTCTGGTGACCAGCCCATGCGACTTGACCTCTTATTCACGCAGTTCTGGTGGGTACCAGGTGAGCAGGAGCGATTTGATGCAATGCAATTTGATGCATTGTATTTGTTTGAGGGTTGGTTTTTGTTTTTTTTTTACCTCAGGCCATCTGGGTAATTCTAATGTCAGAAGAACTGTTGAAATATTTATGCTATGCTTTTGAAGAAATGCACCTTACGCTGAAGAGCTGCTCTGGCTGAGGTTTATGCTGACTATTTAAAGTCCTGGCTCTCCCTTGGCTTCCTGCTGCAAGAAGGGACAAGTTTCAGAGAGTTTCTAGTCTCCCTGGAAGTCTCTGGTGGCAAAGTGATAGAGGTGGGTTGGTGGCTCTGGGAGAGCATCGGTGGCACAAATCCCGCTCCCACCTCTTCCCCATGGCCTCCCCTATTCTCTGCTCTGAGACTGAGCTAAACAGAGCGTGGCCTGACCTGGTGTCCCTGCCCTCACAGCTTTCAGACTCAGCAACTAAAACACAGCCTGGGCTGGAGTATTCATTGAGTAAAACTGTACCAGGTAGCCAAGAGTGGCAACCAAGCAGCAGCCTGATGGATTGGAAGGAAAGATATAGGTATGTGAATATATATATATGTCAATACAGTATCGTTATCCTCATCAATGGGTAGTGAACAATTATAAAAGGACCCATGGTGGAGAGACACCACCTTTCTCACAGGACATTCCCCCTTTCCTCTGAAGCTGAGCAATGAAATAGGTTTTAGGTTTTAAACAGAAACCCCAAAGTACCTGAGGAGGTGTCACCAGTCAAATGAGAGAGGGCCCGGGGCTGGGAAGGAGGAGAAGGCTTCTGGTGTCACGCCAAGAGATGGATATTTTTGTTCAAACACCAGCAGATCCGCAAGGTGTTGAGTTTTCTTTCCTCCTCTCAGTGGGGTCTACTCCTGACCTAGGGGCACCTTCCCACTGAAATTTCTTGTCTTCAAAGATAAGGTTACACCTTTTTTCAATAAACCTGACCTTTAAAAAAATGCCTGCCCTTGTCCTGCTAGCTGAGCCTGCCCACAGGAACGCCAAACAGCCGACTGTGCTGGTGGTTCCCCTGGGATGTCTGCGACAGCGAGAAGGGGCACTGGGGCAGTGGTGGTGGCAACCCTGCTCCTGGGCTCTAGCAGAGGGTCCCCGAGCTCCCTGCATGCACAAGTGAACAAGGATAAGCATAAAAGCCAGGCTTGAGCTAAAGCTGTTTTTTTTTTCTCTGCCAGCTCCCCACCTCCAGGCAGGACTGAGCAGAGGGTCCTACTGCCCCCAGCCCGTCACCGCTGTTTTGGGTCGGCCTGTCCTGGAAGGAAGGAGACAAAGTTCTCGACTGTTGACACATCAGTGCCATAAAATTCAATATTCAAGGTGGTGGCTTAACCTTCCTCGCTTGTGACATAAGCCTTATTGCGACAAGCAGCTCTGCACGGGGTCAGGGACCAGCGAGCTGGTTTCGGGGATCAGAGGTCAGGATAACCCGTTGTGGTTCATTCCCACATGGCCTGAAACTGCCTGCGCTCAGCAGCACCAGCCGGGCTGGCATCACAAACTGCTGTAACCCAATTAATTGATGTGACGGAGGCAGGGGGGAGGTGGAATGGAGGGGAGGGGGTGAGTATGGTGGTGTCATGAGAGAGTTTGAGTGAAACAGTTTTTAGCCACCCTTTCAAAGAGCTCCTATCAAGTGCTTTATTTTTAATGCTCCAATTTGCTTTCCTCTTCTTGATTGTAATACCCTTCTTGAACTTTGCAAATAAAATGTGCTTTCCCTTTTGATTTTTGTCATCATCTCCCTGGCAAGTTATCAGACTTTTAATTCCAAGCCTCCATTTCCCACACCACCCCACCACCACCACCACCTAGACTGCTAGCAGGGTGAGAAGTTAATAAAGCATTTCTCCTGGATTCCCTGCTCTCCAGTGAATCGGGGCTGTGTCCACAGCCCTGGGCAAGGTATATTAGATGATTTGTACTGCCTCTTCTCTTCAGGAGACGAGGAATGAGATGTTAACCAAGATCCGTGACTGGATAAGTCTATTATAACCTGGATTATACTAACCTTTCTCTGTCACAAGTCTTTTTCAGCTGAAGCAAGGTCATAACCCAGTGTCTGCAAACACAAAATGTTCCTTTTCCCCAGGTGTCTCAAATGACTGGAAGGAGAAGAGGTGCCTTTGGGAGAGAATAGGCAGCGCTGGAAACTAATACACAGCCCTTAATGACAACCTACGAGGAAGCCGTAAGTGCCGAGATGCTATCTATATAGAAACCACAATCTAAATCAAAACTAAGGCTGCTAAATTCTGGCCATTAAAGAGAATTGCAATAAGCAAGATGCTCCTGAATAAGACTGGCAGAGAGGCAGAGGCAAAATGGGCAGCTCTTCTCCAGGTCATGGTACTGAGAGGAGGATGGCTCTTCCTCAGGTCTCATCCGCCATGCCTGTCCTGCCTCCCCGCCGGCAGCTCTGGGCAGGAAAGGTGGCCCTCTTGGCAGGGGGGTTAGCCCAGGCAGCCCCACCAAAGACACTCATCACAGCAGGGCTGTCACAACCACTTAACAAGAGGAAAACAATCACAGGGTATCAGCCGCTGGGAAGACCAGACCAGAGGTTAAATTCACTCGGTGGTGGTGAAACTCAGACGTGGTGCTGGGGATGGTATGGGTACCCGGTACCCAGGTCTTTTGGGCTCACCAGGAAATAGGCAGGACCACACATCAGTCAGAAAACTCCCCGGGACACCTGAGAGAGCCAAGCTGACCCCATCCCCACAAATAGCTTCGCCAGAGCCAGTGAAATGAAACTTCATTCTCGAGAGCATGAAGACATCTGTGAGGGCAGTTAATTGAACCAGTGTCACTGAAAATGATGTGGGTAATGACAGATAGTGTCAGCTCGTGCTGCTGTTTCAGTTACTGGAACAAATGGGAGGAGAAGAGGGCAGAAATAGAAACAAATGGAAGAGAAATTTCTACCAGATGTCAGGGATAGGCTTTTATTTTTATCTCTTCACCTTTCTTCATTCAGAGAAGGAGCAGCCTGTGCCACCAGAAGGGACCTGACCAGACACGTGACATCGGCACTAGTGCTATGCTGAGGTCCTGGAGGTCCTGGCGTGGTGTGTTAAACACCCACCATTGCTTCCCCAGAGCCTTCCTCTGCATCCCATGCCTAACTGGGGAGGAAGGTGATTCCGCACCTGGGCTGCCTTGGCAGTGGGGCAGCACCAAGAGATCCCCTGGAGAAGCAGCACCAAGTGTAGACATGATTCTTCCAGAGGGGAAGGCCATGGTATGTCTGCACAACACTCACATCTGGTGAGGAAAATGATGTGAAATTTGATCTCTGCTGCAACCACTAGCTACGCTTTTCCTGATTTCTGAAAGGACGTTGCATTTCCTTGGCTGACGCTCCTTCCAGAGGGGATGTGCTTTCATTTGCTGCAGCCATCTCCATTCCTTGGGAAGGGATGCTGACTGCTGCAGCCCAGGTGTTATTTTCTTGGACCTCCACATAAAATATTAAAATCTGACCTGGTGAAAGGTAACAGAGCAGTACAAACCATGGAAGACTCTGACTGTCTCGGTCTCACTCGCTGGCTCTGCTTTTCCTGGCGGCCAAGTCAAAGGAGATACAGCCCTGGTAGGAGCAGGACCCCTGCAGCATGCTCCTGAGCTGCCTGAGACCAGGAATGGGGACATGTACGGGGACAAGGGAAAAGCCAGTTCTGTCCTGGGTTGGTAGAGGACAAGCCAGCCATCTGCAACGGAGACTGGGCCACAGCACAGACCCTGCCCAGCAGCTACTATTGAGACAGAACAAGAGATGTTGAGAGCATCTGAGGGAAGGGCCTCTGTGCTTTCAGTAGCACTGAGGGTTAGCCTGTTTCTGGCTTGTTCTCTGATAATGCAGTTTGTGTTTTGGATGCTTGCTTGCACTTAAGCCTTTTAATCACTTGTTCATTAAGAAAAGGTTTTCAGGACACCTTGCTGAGAGGCAGCATCTCATATACCTCTGAGGAGAAAAAACAGCCACTTAGTCAAACACTCAAACCACTCAGATCCTAATGATAGAATAGTAATGAGGGTGAAGAGTATTATCAACTTAATGATAAAGTATGAGATTTGGCACCCATAACATGGGTTCAATCTTTAAGCCCCATAACTGATTCCTGAAGGATAAATGAGATGCCATTGGTAAGGCTTAGAAATTGGGTTTTTTTCTGTTGGGAACTGGACCAACTAAATTGCATTTTAAAAATCATTTAGTGATATGTTGGAGGAGTGATGCAAGGTGGTGAAAGCAAACCCTAGACCATCCTTGTGGTGACTCATGACATAACAGAGTCAGAAATCAAATTTACAGATGCAAAAAGCTTTATGAGGTGCATATTATTTCCTGTTTACATCCATGCACATCCATCTTGATGTGCTGGAAGAACCAATATTTTCAGGTGGATGTGGAAGTAAAGGCAATGACTAGCCCCACCTTGCCCACAGCTATCCAGGGCTAAGCTTGGACTTAGAGCTGAACCCCCACAGCTGCCAGCGGCTTTGGTGGGGGAGAGGAAAGCCCCATCTCCAAAACACAAGGCCTGAAGTACCTGGACCCCAAAAAGTAGGTATCTGGAGGAATGGCCACTTTGGGAAGCGCTTAACAACTTGTTAACAACTTGTCTTAAGGAAAATAGGAAGTGTTCTGTGAAACACGTAAAATAATATTCTAAAATTAAAGAGAAGTCACAGTTTTGAAAGCTTTATTTCAAGAAAGGACCACAAAAATCCCAGAAAATGTAGCAAAGGAAAGAAAAACCTCTGGATCTTCTCTAGGCAGAGCTCCTCAGTGGGGGAAAACACACTGAACCACAGGCTCCCATGTTCCCAAGAAGCCTCCTTTTACCATTGCTAAGCACCACCACTGGCAAATCAGGTAAAAAGATCTTTAGCAAGAGTCAGACCGCTATTCTAATTGGACTAGATATTGATTTTTTTTTTATGCTGAACTGTCAGATATTGAATTTATCAGTCTTCTCCTGCTCTTTTCCTGGATCCTCACTACAGGGTTCCCAAGCTGGAAGGTATGAGATTGCCTGTCCTGCATTTACCGCAGACTGTTCTGGCTGTGGGGAGATGGGGAGAGATGAGGAGAGATGCCCATGACACCACACCTCCATGAATATTGCATTTGCTAAGAACTGATGCAGCTTTACATACCTGTATATACAAACGTATTGATCGGTTGCGCATAAAGCGCAATCTAATGCAATGCCATGAGAGGCGTTGCCAACTGAAGCGATTTGCAATGCCTTTAAAGGACTCCTTTCCTGACAGAGTGAATAATTTGTAATCCCTATAGACATAGGCCATTTAGTGTGGTTTACCTTAAAGAGTGCTCCTCAGCTTGGCCAAAAGGCAAACCCGCTCTTGCTGGAGGCCCAGAGTGCTCAGAGAGTCTGGGCTTGAAAATCTCCACCTCCTCAAATGTGGTGCCAATTTTGAGGTAGGTTCATACTGGGTACATGGAAGCCTGGCCCATCCATTCCTGGACCCTGCAGGCAGATAACAAGCTGTGAAAACAAACCAAGGCACATACCCCATCTCCTCGCACGCAGTTGCATGAGTGTGTGGGTGGCTGTTGAGGACCTAGAGGGATAATCAGGAGAGGGGTAGGCTCAAGCAAAATGCTTCTTAAAATACATATGAAATTGAAATGGAGTCCCAGCATGGGAGTCCAAAATTCTTCGCATAACTCTCAAATGCTCAGATAACTGCATTTTTTCCAGAGAGGGTGTTTCAGTTTTGCTTGGACTGTGTGGTTTCAGAGCCAAAACAGACCCCATGAGACTTCCTGGTTTAGGAGGAAAAAAACACATTTCAGTCAAACCCAGCCTGCTGCACCTACAGACACGGGCAGCTTTGGAGGAGCTGGTTTAAAGGTGAGGCTTCAGCTCAGGATCCCTGATTTTCAGCCCCAAAGGAGCAGACATGTGGTGGCTTGCGCACCTCATTGCAGGGCACCAGCACGATGGCATGGAGAAAGGCTGCTGCTTGTGGCAAAGCTGCTGTGGGGGGCACAAGAGGCCCAGGGAGCCAGGGGCATGGCCAGCATCCTCACCAGGAGATGCCCTGCGTGGTATCCATGCTACTGGGGCATGGTTGGCAGCAGGGGCTGAGCACATCTATAGCTATCACACCAATACTTGTCTCCTGAGACGTCTTCCCAGAAATGTCCTTGATGCCTCACAGCACCCTGTCATCTCTCGTCTCTGTGATCTGCATCTTGCAAGTCCCTGTTCGGTAGCAGGGGGATGATGTGTATGCACGCACTACGGGGTAGCGCAGGGGGCTTTTCTCCAGGTGGTGGGCTTCCTTCCTGAGTGTGTTGTTCCCCGCCAGCTCCTGGCACCACCCTGCCTTCTCTGAGCTCAGGCAGATGCAGTGCTACCGTGGCACAGCTTTGGGGCACCTCATTGCTTGTTTTGACGATCTGGAACCAAATTTGTCAGATAAACACAACATTACTGTCATTAGTTACAAATACAATTGATGAAAATTTAATTCTTTGAAAACAAAAAGGCATCAGCTTTTGCTAAGCTTTATTTTTTCTCTTCTTGCATGTCTAAATTCAGACCTCTCAAAATCAGCTCTATCTACTATGTAAATAACTTTGATATAAGGGTTAAAAATGCTTCCCACCATCACAAACTATGCTGTAAGGTACAGTTATCTCCTGCATCAATGATCAGCTTCTACAGACTCTAGGAGGGTAGTGCTGAGGTTCAGAGGCTGGTAAAAAATACAGGCAGTATTTTAAAGAAAAAGAAATGTCAAAGAAAAGGGTGGTTTTTTTCAGTTTCTGTCCTATTTACTCTGCTGTAATTACCATTATTAAAGATTTTTAAATTGTATCTTACAGGACTCTTCTTTCATTTCTAGTGCAGATCTGACACCCTAAAGGAGCATCGCCTACCCAAGGCAGCTCCTCCTGCGGTGTTGGGGCTATTCCCCGCGGCAACTCGGAATCAGCTGCCTGAACTAACACTATACTCTTGCTGGTAACCTGAAAGCACAATTTCCAGTTTAAAAATTTGGATTAAAAATATCGTGCACTAATACCCGGCCCCTCTGCTGGCGGCAGGGTGTGTGCATGGCGAGAAGAGGAGGTCAGGGCACGCTGCAGGAGCACAAGGAGCCTCTCAGACCACCGGATAGAGCAGCCTCCAGCCTCCTTGTCTGAGACCTCCTTCCAAAATCACAGGACTTGGAAAAGCTACAGTTCAAGCCTGCTTTATGATTGATGTGTTGCTGCTCTTCGCTTTTATGGATAAAGCAGTGGAGCAATAATTAATGAGAAAATATGAGGATGATGCAATCCAGAGTGAAATCCCAGGTTAACTGAAGCCAGTGGGTTTTTTGCTTCCTGTGTAGCAAGAGTTCACATGCCAGCAGGGAAACAAAATAGAGGATGAGGCAGCAATTAGTTTTTCTAGTGTTTTTCACTGGGATCAGTGGGCCAGGGACTCCTCTCCCGACTTTCTCTTTGCACCCACATTCAGCCCAGAGAGGAGTTTGCTTACGAAGCTGATTGTAACGCGAGGCTAGCTCAAACACCAGAGGAATTTTTGCCTTCCAAGGCTGCTTTTCCATGTCTGGTCACCAGACATAAGATAACGGGAGAAGAAGGGGTGGAGGGACAGCAAGGTGGATGAACCTGGCACAAACCGCTGCTCTGTGCTCTGCGTGTCGGTGTACCAGGAGATACCCATAGAGAATTCGTTCCCCCATCTGTTCCTCTGTAGATCACTTTAAAAATTAACTTACTCTATTAAAAAGAAAATGTGATTGTTACAGCTAAGTGGCTGCAGTGCTAGAGATAGTTTGTCCTCCTCAAATCTCAAATTATATCCAAAAATGCACAATTAATAACACATTAACTTAGCCAGGGACGAGTGAGAAAAAGTTAAGGTTTTGTTATAAATACATTTTATTTTGTGTAATAAACAGATTTTTTTTTCTTGGTCTGTAATACTGCAGAAGAGATAATTCCTCCCTGCAGCACATTTCACACTTTCCTAGTTTCAGACAGATTAGCACAAATGACATTTCGTGCTCAACTCATCTGATTTTAGAAAACACTCCTCCATCAAGTTACGCTACGTTCAGATAATTGTTCTATAAAAATATTCTCAAACTAATTGTATGAATGGAGCAAAAATATGTTTACATCAGCTAGACACCCTCTCTGTGTCCAGCAGAAAATGTAGAGCTGCCAGGGTCCTTCCACCAGTGGAGGGAGCGGACATCTGACAAGGTCAATATTTATGCACAGTTCACATGTAAGAGGATAATCCTTAAAATCAAGGTAATGCAAATAAAAATAGGTATTAATGTTTCAAAAAGCTCAAAGGAGACTTATAAATCCATTAATTTTTCAGCAAGATTGAATCCAGCAGGCCCCAGATCCTTCTTTCTAATAAATTCGGTTGTCAGACTGAGTCATTTACTGCAGATGCTGACAGTGCTCTATCAGTACCCAGGTTGGGCACTGCTGTGGCAGGATTTTCTTTGTCTCTAAATTGATCATGTGATAAAGCCTGCTGCTTAAGCAATGGGTCTTACAGCAATTAAAGCACTTAGTTTATAATTTTTTTTTCCGTGGCTAAAAAAAAATAAATCTGAGATCAGTTCTTTTACGAAAAAAACACTGCCTGAAATGAGGTGTGAGCTCTGCCTTGTTACACTGCAGAGTACAGAGCTCCAGAGAGCCATTTTCCATAACAGTTTCCTCGCTAGTATTACACTGGAATGTTGGGCAAAGAGAAATGTAGGATCATCTTTGTGAACTTATCAGTAAATTTGACCTTTGAATGCTAAGTTCCTGTCTCTGTCTCACAGAGTGTTTCCACCACCTTTGGGTAAGTCCTACACGAAGGTCCCCAGTAGTCCTTGTCCCGCCTGATGTTGTATTAGACCCTTCTCTAAAAGCTTCTTTGCAAGATGACCCTGCAGTTCTGCGTTTCTAACCTCTTAGATATCGGTGGAAAAGTCACAAAGATACTAGACCTCTTGGTACTGATCCTTGCCCTTCATTGGGTTTGCCACCTAAAAGACAGAGTAGTTTCCACAAGTTAAAAGAGACGATCAGCAGCTATTAGCAGTCAGAACAGCTTTTTGTTCTCCAGGTGGAGAACAAATTACCGGAAGACTATGACCATTCCTTTTCTGTTTCATGACGGTACCTCCGTGCCCATGCATGGGCTGCTGTGCTTCACATGATGGTTCACCTTAAATCCGGTTAGCTAGTTAAGCTGGTGCAGCACTTGGTGGGAAGCATCCTTTGCCGTAAGCAGTGTCTGTACCACAGAAGGCTGCGCTGGCTCCCCCTTGGCTTCTGGGTGGTTCCTATGGTGAGAAACTTCAGAAACACCTCAGCACTGATTCAGCTTGGGCTACCTCTGAAAGTTCAGCCAGGGAAGATATTTGGTGTTGAGTCTCCAACTCAACCAATGCCAAAGCAAAGTTCAATGTTCCCCGAAGGCGCGCAGGAGGTCTGCAGCAGGACAGGCTTTGTGTAGCCTTTGTTAAATCTAAAAAAAAATGCATCTCTTGTCAGTCTTAATTTGACTGTTCACGATGTCTTTTTTGCAAAGCACAGCAGAGGTGGCTTTGCGGAGCCACGTCCCTCAAAAAACCCGCAGCTCAGAGCAGCCCTAACTCAGGTGACCTGAATGGACAGAGAGCCCTGGCCCATCTGCTCTCGCCTGCAGGCAACCTGCAGCATTTCCCCACATGGCCTGGTGGGTCCAGATGTCCCCAGCTTCCCACAGCCACCATCATGGTGGTCCCCGTCCCCATGCCTAGGTGCAGCCCTCCACCAACCCTCCTCCCAGGCTGCGCAGGGACGGAGCTTGCTGGCCTCTTCACCAGGCCTTCACCCTTTTAGTAAAGGAGCCCACATTTTCTGCAGGTGAAAATGTAAACAGTCAAAAAATTCCCCCAAAGAAAAATGGGCAAGAGAAGAGGAAAAAAAAGGTTTCATGGAAATATTTTCAGCAGGTCCCAGTGGATTGCTGCACTGCAGGCAACTAATTTGTGGGGCTTCATGCCAGAGGGCAATGTCAAGCATCACTGAGTTTCTTACAGGTCTGGAAAATGTTAGACCTGCATTTTAAATGATGAGAATATTCAGAATGACAACGTGTTTGCTTTAACCACCGACCAACCTGCTCTGGAAAGGCAAACCCTTGTGCTCCAGGACCTACCTCTCAGCAGCCAGAGGCTGATGTACGAGGAAATGTCCTCAGTGGGAGAGGAGGGAAAGATTATTTTTTTTTTATATTGCTGAGATGAAGTGCTGCCTAATTTCATCTAACAACCTGGACTTGGGTGCTGCAAGCATCGTGAGGCGATGCAATGAAGAGAGCTGGTGTCCTCCAGCCCGGGCAACCTCTGCTGCTCCTCGCCGGCTGGCCATTTCCCACCTCTCCTCCCCTCACCTGGCCAGTCGTTTTCACCACAAGTGCACGTAAGCAGCAGCCAGTTCACGTGCCGTGTTCCCAGTTACATAGTCATAAAGTGTGAAGATTATTTGGGTAGTAAATACGAAGATGCTCTGTATATGTGCATAACACATTTGAAGCACAAACTACAGGTACTCTTAAACGTGTATGTAGATACTTAGTATTTTTCAACTGTTTCTGAAAATGTGTAGAGAATAATTTTAATGAAGATGGGAGGGATAAAAATCCCTGCGAATTTTTAATGTGAGAAACAAAGAATATACTGTTAATACAGCATAATTGTTTCATTAAATATTTAAAATATACCTTCCATACGAAATCTGTATTTTAAAATAATATCTTTTCTGCTTATAAACTTGTAACACTTTTTATGAATATTGCGTACACACAGGAGAAACTCCTTCAATAAAAAGAAATTAATCCTTATGTATTTTGATCAAACATTTCCATTTTATATTAGGATACATTTGTATTATTCATTATACTTTATAAATTTTCTACTTAGAGATAATGCATTTACAAATGTTTTTTGCAAATCTTTCTTACTCCCCTTATATATCATTTCATTCGAATACCATTCTGTTGTTTACAGTGGCTTCATTTTAATAAGAAAAGATGCTCACAACCAATTATTTAATTGAATGGTGCTTTCTCAACACACCACTCATCTCTTTGCGTTTTGCGTATTTGGAGCAGATATTGCAAAACATTGTCATTTTGTCAAATAACCTTTCTGCTGCTATTTGGGTCAAGAGCTGATACGAGAATGGAGATCAACAGCTTCATCAGCCTTACCAGGCCTATATCCTCCTTTACTAGACAGAATAAATATCTTACTGAGACAGACCTTCAGCCGGGTTAAGTCAGCAATTACTTTATGCCCCTGAAAACTGAGCTGAGAATATGTTAATTCAGTAGGGGATGTTACATGAACCTCGTTTTTGCACGTCCTCAAAACTGTGGGCAAATCCACTAGAAACTCGCACTGAGGAGGAAAGCTTCTCAGCCCCACCCTGTCTCAGCAAAGACATCCATACGGTGCTCCTTTTTATTCTTTTTCTTTTTGTTTATTTTTCCTTTTTAACGTGGAAGTCCAGGTTGAATGAGGAGAAGAAAAGGAGCTGAATAATGACCTAAAATCATTTGTAGGCAAACAGCATCTCTGTAGTACAGCAACAGCCTTCCATAGAGTTTTGGCAGGGCTTTTTATGGTGTGTTTTAGGGTTTTCCCCATTTCCACATCATTAAACTACGTATGAAATAGTAGTTGCAGGAGGCTATCTAGCATTGGCTGGCAGAGGCAGTATTTGTGCCCTGCTGCTCTTCAAAACACAAATGTCAGATTTTCATCTGATATAAAATATAAACATTGATACAATCTTGTTTTCTTAGACCAAGGGGATGTGCTCAGACCTCAATTCTGCAAGTACCAAAGCAATTGGGGAAGTGTATTACCTAAGACCTCCTAAATGAGTGCTTAATTTTGCATGGCTGTCTGAGCAATTGCTACCGCTTCCTATGGGCATGTGGCTTATGAAACATCTTTAATTATCTCACTATACTACAGGGGGTTTTTTCTACTTGACCCCTCCCTTGCTAATTGCTCCTCAAAATCCTGCTCCTCCTCATCATCAATGCATGACTGTCTCATTTACTGCGCACCGCTCACGCCCTGCTCTGAAAGCAGAATTATTCATGCTTTCCTGGGCTTTGCCGCAGCGCGCGGTATCAGTGTTTCACAAACATTTAACTTACTCCCACGGTGCTTCTGGTGAGATGAATTATCTGTGGGGATGGTTACGCATAGAGAACCAAGACACGCCGAGCGTATGGTCCAAACGACCCACTAATTCAGGGTGGAAGGTTTGGAATACCTAAGGCTTATCATTTCATAATACATCATATTTTCTACAGTACTTCATACACCCGGAAAATGGCTTCTATTGATTTCAGATGGGACTGTGCATGCCAAGTACTCCTGCAAGCCCGATCCCGAGATTTCAAGCTGGGTACCGCAACATGCAAATTGCCGTCTCTGAAAAGCTTGGTTTCTGTGGCTTTCCACCATCAGAAATTGATTTTGTGGCAGAAAAAAAGGCTGGGGTGACATCCCAGGCGGGGATTCAGCTGCACCGTAGAAGAAGCCTTTGTCTGGCCCACCGCGCCATGTCCCACGTGCTACCCATGCTCCAGCTGACGTAAGAAATGAGATGCAGGAAACTGCTGAACTTGTCTCATGGCTCTGGTTCAGTCCAGAAGCAAACCAAGGCTGTGCACAATGCCGACCCCTTGCATTCAACAACCCAGTTGTCCTTTAGAGAACACAGTTTGGCTGTAAGGTGCTGTAGATGCACAGCAGAGTCAAATGAGAGTTGTCCAGACTGCCTTATTTCTGGCCGCTTTAATGTTTGAGATATTCCCTTTATCAGTTTTAAGACAGTAGCTTTTTCATGTAGTCTTCTGCATTCTTTTTCTAAGAAAGATGTTAAAAAATTAATCCCATCATTTAGCATCAGATGACATCCATGTGGTTCATTTGGGCTGGTGGGAACTTTTATGTTCTCAGCATCAACCTGTGGCGCTGGAGCCAGCCAAGTAACTGGTAACAGTGGTAAGCTTTTGTGGACCAGAAGTAGAAGAGGATGAGTTAGATGAGGTTAATAGACGATGCACATAGCTGGGGAACAGCAGAAGTCATGGTTCTGGGAGTCCACTGCAAGCTCTGGATGCCCATCCCTCTTCTTTGGGGGCCAGCAAAGCTGCTGAGAGCAGTGGAGGTGCTGCCTCCTTTTTACCCCATTTATGCAGTCACTGCAGGTAAGTGTCAGATGAAGTCCGTCACTACTGGTGGCCCTGGGCTTGGGCACACTCAGGTGCTCAGTGCACCCATACAGCAGCCACTGAGATCCTGGAGATGGGAGGTGGCATCGCAGCACATTGTGTGAGGTTGGTCCCCAGGGGCATTTTTTAGCCGTTCAGTAGGACAAGTAGCTAAGAAGGACATGCAGCCTACAATAGGGTTTTTCTCATATTCTTGAACTTTAAACAAGTCTGAGGTGGGAACAGGAAAAAGCATGTCCTTGACACAAGGTCTGGGCTGCAAAAGAATCGCCAGCCCCTACCTTGAAGCCTTCAAATTTCAGCTGAGATGTACAGCTTTTTCCCCAGCTTCATTATGAGAAAAAAATCAGTGAGCAGTAAAAATCCAACACAGAAAACTCTCATGCAAATACTTAATATGTTCAGAAAAGACTGTTTTACCAGAGAAAATACCAGGTCTTTTTAGTAAAAGGTAATGACCTCTATACCTTCTGTAATTAGAATAACTTCTGCGGTCCTAAATAGTAATTTTAAGTAATAGTATTTTCCAAGTAATATTGATTCACTAAATACTGATCCACAAGCAGGAATCTAGAAGGATCAATGAAATAGTTGTTAATGATTTAACGTGCAGCCCTGAGACTGTGAGCAGGTGAATGCACCCTGTTTTGCAGCGGGAGGCCAGTGCCTTCCAGGAGCATCACCTCAAAGTGATCACTGAAATCTTTTTAATCTCCAGTATTTCATCTTATACCTTTCTTTTTACAAGTGTCTCCCTGACCAACAGAGTTAAGCTGGATTTCCTGTAGATGCAAGGCACGGACGGATGCTGGTTTCATTGACAGGATCCCCCTTCCCTTCCTACTCTTCTATTTTCATGCAGCTTTGTAGAACCTACCTGCTAGACCTCTGGCAGATTTTGCTGGAAAAGGTTCAAAAGTTATTAGAGAGTGCAAATTGACACGATTTGGTCACATACACATTTATTATGCAGTTAGGAAGGGGTATGTGTGTGTGTATAATCACCATATGCAGAAGGGCACCATATACAGAGCACTGCTGAAACATCTGGAGCAGCGCCAGCTGACGTGAGCCAAGGATTTTGCAGGTATTGTGCATTCTAGCCTTTCATTTGCATGGCAGGCGGGGAGTCCAAATGGTTTGCTTTTCTTAAAGCAGTGCAGCACTTGAAGTGGATTTCTAGGACATAATTGCTGTAGCTACTTCACATGTTTGTTATCTTCGCACAATAACTGACTCCAAAGCTTAATAAAATGGGATACCATTTCTTGCACAATAGTGATGTTTTGTTAAATTATTCACATTATTTATTTGACAGATGCTAATAACCATTATTTGGTATTCAAGAGAGAGACAGAAATAACTATTTGTTACATTCCTCCATTACCTAATATTTGTAAAACGTATGTGATGTAAACTGTCTTTCTGATAGATGACCATCTAGGATGCGTTTACATGTTTTGCTTTATTAACAGGCAAAACAGCTACTGAAACTTATTTACAACTGTCCCCCGGTGCCCAGGCCAGCAAACTCCATTTCTAATCACTGAATCTCCCTCTTCCACGTTCAGAACATGTCCTGGTTTGGAGCACGTCCCACTCCTGCACTCCTTGGCCTTTCCCTGTGTGCCTGCCAGCCCACTCTTATGTCTGCTAAGATGTGGGCAATGGATTCATGCTGTGACCCCTCCACACAGGGCTGAGATCCCTCAGGAGGTCTCACTTATCCCAGAGGTAAATTGATGTTGACATTTGCCTTCAGAGATGAAAACCTATTATACGAACATTGGCTGTGTTTCCCACCCTGGCCGATACCCTACCACGAAACCGTACCATTCATAGGCTCGATTCACATGACAGAATGGGCTGCAGGCAGGATTTATATTCCCATTGTGGGTTCCCATTGAGGCAAGGGGTATTTACATGTGTTAATAGACATTAGTCATGTAAATCCCTGGTTCATCAATGGGAAAAAGGACTCTGAAAATTGTTAAATCTGATTTTCCAGAAGATTAGAAACAAGCCGCACTTAATCATATGCCGCTATCACTACTCCTTTTTTGTTTTTAAGAATGTTATTCTGATTATTCAGATATAATGACCCAAATATATTCAGTTATGCAGAACAATGAAGGGAAATCAAGTGTCCTTGATTCCCTGACATGTTCCTATGGAAATAACTGATTAAATGTTTCAAAGCAACGTATTTTCTCATCTTCCATTTTAATCATCACATTATATACCACTACTGTTTGAATGCGAAACCAGAAGTTTAGTTTTAAATGCACATCCAGCAGCTTCCTTGTTTGATTTAGTCTTTTTAAACCCCACAAACAAGTTATCAGCTGAATCTATAACCTCAAGCAACGGGCTTTCACTCTAATTGGCAAAGAAGAGCAAACAAATCCCAACAAAGAAGAACCATTCCAAGTTTCCTTGCCAGTACAGCCCATTCAGAGCACAGCAGCCAGTCTGTCAGCTCAAAAATGGGAATTCCTCATATTTTCAGCTAATCCCAAACTAAATGGGTTTACAAGTAGGCCACAGGTTGAGATTAGAGTTCAAAACCGTCTCGGTAAACCTGGGATCCTTTTTCCGGCAGGAGATGCAATCCGATAGATACAAGAAGAGAGCAGAAATAATCCACTGTACAAGCACAAGGGTGGTCAGGCAGCAGTGCAGCGGAGAAGGGTGAGGGCCCAAAGGGGCTTTTGACCCAAACGTTAGTCCCGGTGGTGTGCTCTGGAACAGCCGAGGCATGAAACCACCCCTCACAGAGGAACCAAATCCAGTCTTGGTTAGTGTTTGTATGCCTCTACTGTTTGCTGTATTAGACTGCAAAATTTCAGTCAAGAACACACTTTCTTCTGTATTATTTGTACATCACATAGCACTATGAGGTCCATCTTAAAGCTACAGCACTCCATCATCAACAAAGATGATGATGATGATATTTACTGACTCCCCAGCCCTAGTAGGAGACCCCAGAGATGGTGCGGTTTGACCTACAATTGGGAGGCCCAAGTGGGGCATATGGGAGCCACAGGGCAAGTGACTCTCCTCTCCCCCAGCCCCTGCGGAGCTTGGTCCAGCTCAGACACGAGGGTGAAAACAACACTCGGCACATGTCATCCAAACTACTGCTACAGAGTCACATCTGAGGTCTTTCCTAAACACTAAGCAGACACACTGGTGAAAGATCTGTCACCAGCTTTTGGGAGAGCCAAATATGCTGTGTCAAGAGGGTCATCCTCATCCACAGACGTACTGGCTCCTCTGAAGGACTCCAAGAGACCTGCAATGCAGCGCGTCCCTCCGGTGTCAATCCAACCTATCTGTCCGGTCTTTTTTTCATCGCACTGCCTGACAATTTCCTTGGTACAGGAAGCAGACAGACAAGACTGTGGTTTCCCAGAGCTCTTCCTTTAAAAATCGGTATCCTATTTACCACCTCCATTTCCTGGCGTATGACTGATGGAAGGCAGGAGTTATACTTTGCAGTTGGTAGTTCAGCAGTCTTGTAATTGAGTCTCCTCGGGAGCCCGGGGTGAACCCCAGCTGGACCTGGTGATTTGTTGCTATTCATTTCATCAGCTTGCTCTAAAACCTCCTCTTCTGACAGTTCAATCTGAGGCAGTTTCTCACTCGTCCCCAGTAGGAAAACGCTGTGGTGTGGGAGGCATCCCGAGGCTCCTCTCCAGTGAACACCAGCACAGAGTGCTCATCTGCCTCCACCGTTACGGTCCTGTCGACTCTAAGTGCTCCCATTACCCCACAGTCATCTGCTGGCCCTACGTGTTTGCTGGCAAGTGGCCTCTGCCTGATGTAGTTGAAAATGGTTTTATTATTGGGTTTTATGTGTTTTAGTAAATTATTCCACAAAATCCGTTTTGGCTTATTTTACTATGGTTTTGCATCTGATTGCAGAGCTCATGCTCTTCTGCTTTCCCTGGTTTGACACTACCTACACTTCTTAAGGCTGTCCTTGGCAGCCTTCTTTACCCAGCTGCTTACCTTGTGCCTGTTTTACTTTCTTTCTAAAATTTTTTCTGATAACCGGAAATACCTTTACTACGGCCTGGTAGTAAGGTGCCTTTTGAGATAACCTCCTCGCTGCGTGCAAGCTTTTTACCCTCTTGGCTGTTGCTTTTAATATCTTTTTAACCAGCTGCACACCCGTATTTCACTGCTCCCTCTGTGAATGGTGGACACCAGTTTCTCCCGAGCACCCAAATGCTCTACGGGCTGCGTTATTGCAGGATTTGGGGAAGAAGGGAGGAGACTCTGTTTGTTGTTTATCTACCCTACTTTAATCCATCTGGTATGGACTCTGGAGAGTGAGGGACTCTCTCCTTTTTTTGGAGTTGAGGACAGAGACTCCTCTCACCCCCTTCTTCTCCATTGCCTCATCTCGCTCAGCTGCAGCAGGCACAGCAGCAAAGGCTGCCCCACAGCTCTGCCCTGCTCCTCCACAGCTCCACACCACCACAGCCCAACAAAGAAATGGACCAGCAAACAGCACCTCGTATGGAAACCAGCCTGCCCCATTGCGAAGTCTGTGGCCAAAGCGAGCAATTACCTCTTCACAGCCTTCAGTTTTGGCTCCTGTAAATTCTTCTTTTATGATGCCTGCTCACTAAATAATAATCTTCAAAATGCAATGGCTCATCTCTTAATATGCACGTGACTGGACTCATCCCCGTGTGCAGGAATGTTCAGTGGCTTCCTGTGCCTTTCGCAATCCACTACAAAATCTGCTCCCCGCTCTTAACGACTCTGATTTATTGGCTTCCCCATCTTTCCTCACTTCAGCTCACTGAGCTTTATTCATTCCTTTTGTTCATCAGTTTGAGGAAATAAACAGCACATGCACAATGGAGATACAACAAAAAGCCATCATTAAGAGAAGTTTTTCCTTCCAGGTACTCACATTCACTACTTCTTTGGCAGCTTGCATAACTAGGCCTACTAAACACTGAATAATTAGCCCTGCTCAGGATTTCTCCCTAATGCCGTTATCCCTAATGACACTGGCAAAGATTTTGCTTCATGTGTGGCCTTCACTGATTGTGTAATCACCAACATGTTCACACAAATCATCTCCTGGATGTTAGGAGAGATGTCTTGGCGTAAATTATTGTAATTTGAAAAGCTTTCAGGACAAAACTTCTCAAAAGTTCTTCCCTCATTACCTCTTGTGGTTATCCATGAAACAAAATATTCCTCCTTTCCTGAAAAGAGCTGCACTCTTCAGCTGTGACCCCAAGCCATACTCCCAATTATTTCCCTGAGACCCAAAGTCCTAAATCAGCTCTGAATCCACCAATCCCGCAAGGTTCCCCTAGACTTCCAGGAAACCATGTTTGTCCAAAGACACGCTTCCCTGGGTGATGTGGGCATGGCACAGTGCTCTCTGTGCTCAATTCTGCTCTGGCTATTCATGCACTTTCTCTATGCTGGCTACTCTCACGTGTAGGAGAAAGGGAATTTTTAAAAAGCCGTTGTATCTATGCTCCCCAAGTAAATACTTGCTTTCACAATATAACAGACACCAAAAAAAAAGTGGCTAGGGTTAAGTGGGTGCCTGGACAACTCACTGAACTGGCTTCGCAGCAAAGACTGGGTGAGCCAGCCCCAAAATATGAAGACGAGGGATCCGTACCCTGAAAAAGATGTGGTGGCCATGGGCAGAAGCAGTGCAAGGTAAGGTTCAGTGAGATGGGATGGGTGACAGGGCTGACACGTCCTCTGGGCAAGTATGGGACAGCTGAGCAGAGGCCCTCCTTGAGGCTCGCATGTCCATATCCTGGCTTCAGGGGGCCAAAACTCGAGCAGAGAGGTGTTATTCCTATTAAGTGCTCTTTTATCAAAAACATTAGGGTCAGCCTCCTAACCGATCAGGGCAGAGTATTGAAGCAGGCAGCTCAAAACCAGACAGCAAACCAAAAATAACCTGCAACCATGTCTTTCTTTCAACAAATGCCTCTGGCTATTTCATGGATTATGGCTGTGGAGGCATTGACCACCCCTACAGTGAACACAAGCTCTGTGGGATACTTGGGATGCCTTGATTGCAGGATGAGATGGAGACACACTTAGCACTCGTCACCCTCTCTTGCTGAAGTCCCACGCTGAGTGTACCACCCCAACACACACCCCAGTACAGTACCCTACCCCGGCCACGTTTCCCCAGGCTGCCCTCCTGTACACCACACTTCACCAATGACACTAAAATGGTCAGGGGGACAAATGACATGTGGATATGCATGGGGAAGCCCAGATGGCTTGGACTGGAGGGTCCTAATCAGTAACAAACAACACATCTAGAAGTAGCAAATGCTGGCTGCTCCTAGAAAAGAGAGATCTGCAGCTTGGAGTGTGTCATCATAGAACCATAAAATCATAGAATGGTTAGAGTTGGAAGGGACCTTAAAGGTCATCTAGTTCCACCCCCCTGCCCTGGGCAGGGACACCTCCCACTAGACCAGGCTGCTCCAAGCCCCGTCCAGCCTGGCCTTGAACACTTCCAGGGATGGGGCATCCACAGCTTCCCTTGGCAACCTGTCCCAGTGTCTCACCACCCTCACAGTAAAGAATTTCTTCCTAATATCTAATCTAAATCTGCCCTCTTTCAGTTTAAAACTGTTACCCCTTGTTCTATCACTACACTCCCTGATAAAGGGTCTCTCCCCATCCTCCTTGTAGGTTTCCTTTTCTGGAAGGCCGCTATAAGCTCTTCCCGGAGCCTTCTCTNAAGCTCTCCCCGGAGCCTTCTCTTCTCCAGACTGAACAACCCCAACTCTCTCAGCCTGTCTTCATAGGAGAGGTGCTCCAGCCCTCTGATTATCTTCTTAGCCCTCCTCTGAACTTGCTCCAACAGGTCTGTGTCCTTCTTATGTTGGGGGCCCTAGAGCTGGATGCAGTACTCCAGGTGAGGTCTCACCAGAGCAGAGTAGAGGGGCAGAACCACCTCCCTCGACCTCCTGGCCACACTTCTTTGATGCAACCAGGATGAGGCTGAGTCCTTCAGAGAAACCCAGCGACCTCAATGGATGAGGAAGAAAGGGATATTTTATTAAAAAAAAAAAAAAGTAACTAAGCACATCTATATGCAGCATTGGTGAAACCAAACTGGGAATAGTGAGTGTACTTCTGACATACCAGAAGTATTCGGAAAAAGTCAGCAATCGCATAAAGAAGACAGCCTCAAACCAACTGGACAACCAGAGAGCTATTCTTTGGTAAAAGGCTGGGGGTTCAATGTGTTTAGCTCATCAGAAAGAAGACCGAGGAATGATTTGATAGACAGCAGATAAGCACTCTAAGGGAGGTAAAGTATTGGGTATTAAGGAGCTCTTTTAACCTCATGGAGGAAAGGGACAGCAAGTATCAAAGACTGGATGGTGAGCTCAGACTCCTTCAAATCGGAAATGTGGCACACATTTTTAGCATGAGGGTTGATGGGTTCTGGGAGCAAACTGCCACAGAAAGTTATGGATTTCCTCACCCTTAATTATTCCAATGAATTATTAAAATCTTTCTGAAAGATATGCTTCAGGCAAACATGAACCTCCTGTGCTTCGTACAGAGATAAGTGTGTTACACAGAGGGGCAGAGGAAGCAAAACCAAATGAGAATAGCTTTCCAGCCTTGGACACAACCACCAAGACTAAGCTCCTTCATGCTTTTAGGGGATCTGGTTGCCCCCTCAGAGGAAGAAGACAGATTTTTCTGCATGGCAAGTTAGATATTGGGGCCTGTTTCTGCCCTGTACAAGGGGGCTCTGGTGATTCTGCTCCGGGACTTACTTCAGTGCTTGAAGACCTTTGCTGCAATGCAGAAGGCAGAACAGTCTTCTTTTTGTTTTGGGTATTTGCAGAAAAGTCTCTTCAATTAGTCTCCCTTTTAACATCCGTCCAGTCAGCGTGACTGTTTGAATTATTGCCTTGTGGGTTTTCTTTTCTTTTTTTTTTTTATTAAATAATCCATCTTGTATCTCTGTCTCTGTAAAACTCGCATTATTTTGTAGGACTTTGGCTGGTGTTTGCTTGGTTACCCTTTAAAACTTTACTAACCAGCAATACATGTCAAAACTGGTGTCCACACACTGATTGCTGCTGTTGGATGCACTCGACAAACACTAGCTGGCAGCACCACGATTGCTGGGTACCTTAGCACATTATCCTATAAAGTTACTCATACTAAAGTGCACTTCTGCTCTTTAGTTGAAATCCTATCATCTTTACCCTTGCAAGGCTTTTCTTGGCTGAAGATGCCGTTGTTTTTGTCATTTCCTCACCAGGCACAACACAAAGGCTTTATTGACTATTCTTGCTTGAGCAAAGGAAGACACCAAGAAGAGTTTTGCTTGCCTTGTAGGCTCCAGCGCATGAAAGACTAACACTGATACCATTTTAAGCACAGTGGGAGCCAGGGATGCCGAGAGCCTGGGTTAGTCATATTAATTTTTAATTCTTTATTATTGCACCTAATACACTTCAGTCGTTAACAAAAATAGTTCCGTGTACATGCTTTTTCTATCCTTTTATTTCCACCTTTGGGCAGACAGTATCCACAACCCTATAAATTGGAACTGCCTATGGGAACACAATTTTCCCCTTCTGAAAGGCTGAGAAAGCTGAAGCCATTCCTCACCACGCTGAGGAGGAACCTGGCAAAAGGCATGCCCAAGCCAGAGTGCAAGGCTGAAGACATCCCATGGATGTTCTTTGGGATAAAACCCCAGAGAAGACACCTCTCCTGCGTGGGAAGGATCATTTGTACTAACTGCGAGCCTGCTTGAGGACCTTCTGCAGTTCCCGGCAGCAGGCATGTGGTGGTGACAACGCCGGCTGCAGATCTCCGGTGCCTCTCAAATGTTGTCCCATACAACCTCCTGATGTATAAAGATAAAATCCCCTGGCTGGACCTGGGTGGCATTTCTAAGGCAGGCTGGTTGGTCTGGACAGGGCATCCACTTCCAACTGAGCTGGTGAGGATGCAGGTCATAAGTATCCATGTTGTGCTGGTGCCCCAGCACTTGCATAAGGATGGATGTGACTCCTCCACTGAAGACAGGAGGGAAGAGAGAAACCTAGCATATGGCAGTTGGGGCAATAAGGGCCATATAATGACCATTTCTCATCATTTGCTTACTGGGATGTAGCCAAGTGAAAATACTGCAACTTGGAGTTGGAAATCATTGCTGTTACTTTCAAGCATGAGGACAGACGCAAGAGTCAGAGGAAGGTCCACATGGCTTATGGCAGAGGAGCAACGTAGGGTAGCGTTTCTCTTCTAGACACACTCAGCCTCCAGATACCGACAGCTCGGAAGGTACCTGAGGCTGAGGTGCTGCCTTCATATTTAACAGCCTTTGTGGGGACTTCTTCCCAAAACTCTACTTTGCAATCCATGTAATTTTGGAGTCATCGTGTTCTGAGATAAGAGGTTCCTCAGCGCACCTGTGGGCTGCATGAGAAACATCTCCCCCTCTTTGCGTTGAATCTACTCCTCAAGATTTCAATCTGTGTCCCCTAATTCTCCTGCTGGAAGAGCTACCACAGAGATAATTCTCGCTTTGGAGGTGAATCTTACCATGGAGACTTTAAGCCACAGTATAAATTACGGCAAAATTTGGCCCCTCCAGTGAATGCCAGAGCAAAGTGGCAGAGGAAAAGGAAACTGAGACGGTTCTCTGACACCCACCTTTTATTCCCTTTGCTGAGCCGCCTCCAGCTTTGGCTGACAGTCAGGTTCTGCAGCACAAAAATCCTGAGACCTCGTAGGTGTAGCTCGCGTGAGCAGATCTTCCTACAGAAAAAGCCCCTTGCAAGCCAGAGAGCTGGCCCAGGAACAGGTTTTCCTTTCATGAGAGAAGGTTGCAGGTTCAGGCTCTAATTTGTTTGATAATTTTTTTATTGTGCTGGCCAACATGCTAATAAGAGATTTATTCATGAAAAGGATAATGTCAGCATCTATTCCCTGTGCAAACAGATGAGAAAAAAAATATCTGTAAACAGCAGAAGTAAGAGAGAAAGCATACAGAGCAGCATACTAAATTACCCCTGCCATGTGGGTCACTTTGGAGCACGTTTTTATTTTATTTATTAAACAGCTTCTGCACAAAGTGTGTTTTGCTGGACGAAGGCATCGTACAGTGAATACTAAAATGATGCTGTAGCTCTTAAGCGCTGAGGGCAGGGGGAGAGTGGAAACGCCCCTTTTATTCCTGGAGTTATTGTTTTATAAATAAAAGGTGCTGATGACACTGTGTGTACAACACAGATAGGGCGTAAAGAATCGCTGCAGTGGCTCGATAGGGATGATCTGTAGCTGAAAGCCCATTAACGCAGACAGTAGGTGAGGCAAATGTGCTGAATTGTCAGGATGTGGAATCACAGGAGAACAACTCTTAAAATAGTTTCACCAAAAATAGCCTCTGTGGACAATAGGAGGGGGGTTTGCCTTCATTTATTTCTATTACCAGCTCCTTGACATGTCGTCCCTTGAGCACTCCCGGTCACAGACAGAGCGGGAGACCAGGCAAAGGGCACGCATATGTGCCACTGCTGAAGTCCATGTAGGGGTGGGAGCACCGGTCAAAAAGCTAAGCCCACCACCCTTGACGTGTGGGGGATGCCGCGGCCAGGGGACGAAACAGTCGCCCCGAGCTGCTGGCAAATACACTGGGTAAAACTACAGCTCCCCAGATGCTTCCGAGCAGCCCTCTGCAAACAGCAAATCCTCTGACACAGCCTGGGGGAAACAAATCGACTGGTGCCTGTGGGCTGGCAGGGTCTGTGCGAGAGGAGGGGACAAGCACTGATGGGGCTGCTTCGATGGGGAAGCAGACTCCTACGCTCCATCATGCCAAGCACATCACTATTCAATAACCTGAAAAACTCACCTCTTCCCAGCCCACACCTTACCCGCAAAGCCGGACCAGCCCCCAGGAACTGCAGGTGGTACCCATCCACGCAGTCTTCATTTCTCTGGGCAAGGACCACTTTAGATGGTTTTGGAGGAAAAGCCATCGCTCAAGGTTAAAACGGCACAAACCTTCAGGGTGACTCCAAGATGCCGAGCGGTATCAGTGTGACATCAACAAGGGTTAAAGGGAAGGACACAGCAATGCTTTTAAGCTGCCAGGTACATGCCCCAGCCACATCTCACAAAAGGATGGGAACTAGAGCTCAACTACATTCCCCCACCCATCTTTAGTTTCTGCAGGGAAAGAAGTCCAAAAATCAGGTGTGTAGGCAAGAATCAGGTCACCGTGTGTCCCTGAGCATGATAGCCAGAGGACTAGTTACGCCAGACTTGGCTCTCGGCGCACTTTATAGGCATGACCCAAGGCAGGGAGGGGAAGCCTCCAAGGAAAAGAAAACCAGAGGTGAAACTCACCTTTTGGCAGGTTGTGAAATACAGCTATGTCAGCAAAGCTTCATTTGCAATACGTGCAGTGAAGATAGGTGGGAATTCAGTGCCTGGATGTGCAGCCTGCAGCTTGCAATTCAGCGTGATGACTCAGGACTTTCCGTTCCTCTGCAGGCAAAGGCTGCTCAGACCTCACTCAGGCAGATTTTCCATTTTTTCATGACAAGAGCCCACGTCTTGTTCTCCTAGCTCTTGTCCTCATAAAGCTAATATTTAACTCACAGCCCTTCAGAAATTTTGCAGGCAGTCACCATAGGCCTGGAAAGAGTTGTAACCATTGTTTGTTGGCTTTACAGTCGCCTTTTCTGTGCTTAGAAGTGAAGTTGTCACGTTCTTTCTGAAACTCACTGATCTGATGCTGTATTTGCCGGATCTCCCTGGGATCGGGAGGTGAAATAGTCATTCCCGCACCCTTGGGTGCAGATGTTAAAGGAGAATCTTACTCCTGATTTTGATTTTGTAATGTGGCCACAGTGTATTTCCATGTACCACCTGTGCGGCGTCACACTACACAAGTCCAAAGGGTCCAACCTCTCCTTGAAGCAGAGGGCATCCAATGCATCCAACACTGCCGGTGCTTTGCCTACCTCTAGGTGACAGCAGAAGATGGGAGTAAGATTTATACCTAGGTCAGGTGTAATTAAATAAGAGAGGATTTGGAATAAATGAAGTGCAAAAAATTCAGGTGTTGGAAAGGATGAGGTGGAAGTAAATCTGAGTGAAGCTTTGGCTCTAGAAAGAGTTGAGTGAACACAGACGTTGCAGCACTTGGGAAGGTATAGGAAGGAGGCAAACTGTAGCCTTTGAAAGCATAAATCATAGACCGTATCTATCTTCCCCAGTCACTAGGAAAAAAGAATGAATGACAGAAAAAGAGAAAGGAGAGGAGGTCAACAGAGAAGGGTTAAAGGTTAATTTCCTGATTGCCAGGATATGAAAGGTAATGGCCCCAGATGCCTGTGAATTTCTTTTCAAAAGAGGCATCATCATTTAATGCACTCTTTTATTACCGCTCTCATGTCAGCTTCCCCGTGTTCCAAAATGGTCTTTTCTTCTGTTATTAATATGACAACAATTCACATACCGTGGTCTTCCGATGGACCTTGACGGTTTTGACATGTTAGGTAAGGGCAGTAAATCTGCTAGAAATACAACCTGCTCCCGCTAAAGTCAACGGGAACTTTGCCGTTGATGTCTATGGTGATGCGGAAGGTCCGATTCTGATGACTAATGGCATTAGTCACATCTTTACTGGAACCTGTTGTTTATGAGCGATTCCAAAATATTTGTTCAGAGCGCTGGGCTTAGATGCAAACATTGACAGCTTGTGCTCCATTTTACGGTATCGGGAGCTCTCGAACTCTGGTGTGTCACCCGTAGTCTGCAGGCTGCCCGCCGCTCTCATTTTAAGTGAGGGATTTGCATTTTGGAGGGCAGGTAGCGTACAAAGGGCTCTTTCTTACAACAAGTATTGCACAGCGTGTGAAAGCCGGAGAAGCAGCCTATGTCTTAGACCAAGGTTTTCAAGGTTGAAAGGTTACAAGCAGGTGGTGGGAGTCATGGTCCCTCGCTCTTCCTCTTCCACTGCTATAATGAGTCCCACTGGAAAGGACAGGTGTCAACACCTTAGATTCAACCACTTCACCTCAGCCACCCCACAGAAATAATAATTTAAATTTTTGTAGACTCTGTGGTATGGGCAATGGCCCTAGTCCATCATTCCCTGATGGAGGGCAAGGGACACGAGAGGGGATGTCCTCTGGGCCACCCTGTGGGGCTATGCTGTCACACGTGGATCGGTACCTCTCCCTGGCTTTCCTAGGTTGTGCTTCATAGAGGGTTGTTGGCTCCCCACCTGCTGCAACAAGGTCAAAAAAAGGTCCTCTCTGGGGCTGAGGGAGGGAAGCGGGGGGGCTGTCTCCTCCCCAGGCTCTCTGGGCAGATGGGCACTAGCAAACAGCAATCCCCAGAGGGTCTGAGCCGCAGTCTGCTGCTTTTAGCACTGCTCTCACTCCAGGCACGTGGCCCCACGTGGATAATAGGTGGAGAAATAGTTTGTGTTACACCTTGACCTCTCAGCTAAGCTCAGGGCCCCATTTTAAACATGCTTCGTTTGTGGTCACATGTGTTTAGGACTTGAAGAGTCATGGCAGAGGAAGGCAAAATTCTCTATTTGATGTCTGACAGGAGAGCAAGGCAACAGTACCCACAGCTTGGGGTAAGAACTAGAACTGAACTGACAAAGTCTTGCCCCCAACACAACCGCAAAGTCACCCTTCCTCGATGTAAGGCTTTTCAGGTCAAGCTCCTCTGCTCAGAGAGGAGAGAAAGAGCCCACAGTACTATCACGGGCAAACAGGGTTTACTGGCTTCTAACCGGGGTAATACGGCACTTACCCTCTTCTCGTGTTGCGGTGAATAAATCAGAGTTCACCTCCTGCATTTTTGGAGAGGAGCTGGAACTGCCTGGGGAATCAGAAGGCAGCTCCAAACGTGTCCAAAGGGTTGCCCGATGGCTGAACTACGGCATTCGCCTGCCCTCAAAGGATGTAAAAAAATTGATGTACAGATACAGCGCAGGCAACTTATTTTTGTATCCTCCAACTATGCCAAAACAGTATTTTGCACTTCAGCAGAGAGCTAGTCTCTACGTAAACGGGCCACTAACGGGAGTTATGCCCTTTTGGCATTTCTCAGAACATCAGGCACGGATATCGCCATTTTTCGGGATGTGGGATGTAAGATGAATAGATTTCATACCATGACTTCCAAGCCTCCATACTGGGACTTCTGATCAACTGCCCTATTCACCACAGTTATGGCAGTTATTTATGTTAAACAGATTAAAGGCCGAGGAACTTAGATTTTCTCTGAGTGATGTGTTGTTTCAGCTTCTTTTGCGTTAAAATTTGTTTGCATTAGTGAGGAAATACCACAATCGCCTTCCCCTGGGATAAAAATTTGCTCACGGGCTCAAGTGTATCTATTTCTTGTTGAAGTAGGAATGGGGGGAGGAGCGAGAAGGCTGGTTCCTGGTGACCATCACTTATGAAAATGCTGAATTCTTTATGCATCATGTAAGGAGACGTCTATGGCAGAAGCAGCGGGAAAGACTTCGTCATCCCCGGTAAAAATAATTCTAACACATTTTCAATCCAGCTCTTTTCCCACTGAAGTCACCCACCTAATTCCTAGAAACGTACCCTGTGAGGCAACTAGCGCTTCTCTACGTACCATAAGCTGCAAGACTCAAAAGCAATCAACTCCCCCTGTTATTCGCGGCTCTGCTATTTATTGGGATTAGAGTCAGACTCTTTGGAAACGCTTCCTAACACTGTTTAAAGACTTTCAATTTTCTGTTTTATGTAATGTAACCACTTGGAAGCTTTTGTTCAAAAATAGCTCCACAAGTATTCTTCTGCCGTGAAGTATAATGGGGTGGCTGCATTACTACAGAAATTCTAGAAATTTATACAAATATGACGACAAATCTTCCTCTGTTGGCTTCAGGCTGCTTGTGCACGCTTGCCTTCTCTCTTCCCCACCCTTCGCCTCCTGTATTGATCTCTCTGCTACTGATAAATAAGTCGATTGGTCCTTATTTTGGTACAATTACCAAAATTTCTGTTGTCCCTCTTGTAAGCATCCCTTAGGGAAGGAGGGAGAAGCTACAGGGGGATCACGCTCCAGCAGGGATGCTGCGCAGGTTCTCCAGCGCCTTCTCCAGGTTGGGAAGCCCCGTGTCCCCACCGCGGGGCAGATGTTCACTTCCAGCAGCTCTGCAGCCTGCCTGGGAACATCTGGCCGAGGGATGGGGAGAAGAGCCAGCGAAGGGGTGTTTCAAGGGAAGGGAAGCCAGAGGCTTTACCCGGGTTCTGCCAGCAGCCAAAAAAAGAGCAGAGGTTTGCGTGATGCTCCTTTTGTAGCCTGCTCCTCCCCAGCTTTGCTGCTGCTTAGTAGCGCTAAGGGCTTGGCGCACCCGTGCACCAGAAAGCTCTCCTAAATCAATAGTCTCCTGTTGCTACATAAACACCCAACTGGAGCAAAGATCTTTATTTTCAAAGTGGGAGATGTTGGTCCTGTGACAACGTTTTGTTATAACGATTTTGATCCCGAACCTGCAATCCTTACACCCAGACAAGGCTCCCCTTGATTTCAGTGTGAGCTTCGTCTGACTGAGGATTTCAGAATTAGCTCTTTGCTTTTATTTTTATTGAAAAACAAGCCCGCGCTTGACAAGGGGAAAAAAAAAATACAGTAAGTGGATCATGTCAGGGAGACAAGTTCCTGTGAGAAATTTCTAGCAGGAAAAACACAGCTTTACGATTACACGGCAATAAATTACAAGGTTAAAGTTTTAAGAATTTTCCAGGAGAAATAAAAAAAAAAGCTAATGTAGTAACAGGGCGGGTACCTGCTCCATCAGGGGAAAAGGCTCAGCCCATGAACACCTCTGGTACCTTTCCCTCAGAGTCTACACCAGGGAGTAAAGGTTGAACAAGAAGAAAATATTTCCATGAAAATTTGAAACATCCATGTAATTAAACCCATTTTGACCTCAGGATTATTGAGGGAAGATGGCACATCAGTCTGGCCATACTTCAGGCCACCAAAGGAGCCCCGATCCCAAGGGGGGGCTACAAGCCCACCCGGTAGCAGCAGTCCCGCGCCACCGGGCTTCCCTTTGCAACAACTACCCCAAAACCTGCCATTTGCAGAGGGGACCCACACGGCGCCTGTCCCCTTTCCCCCTTGGCATGAGTGGACCCAAAAAAAGCCTGGGAGAAAATGCCAGCCGGCAGGGACGTCCACTGGCTGCTCCGGCAAATGGGGTGTTTGGATGGGTTTGAGTTGTTTTTCTGGGGGTGGGGAGGGGCGGTTTAGGGACTCGGGCGGATTGTTTTTTGTTCGTTTTAAACCCAAAATTCCCAGTGGGAGCAGAGGGCGCGCTGATGCAGGTGGGTGCCCCCAAAAGTTCATCCCAGCTCTGCGTCGGACCAAAACCAGGCCGTCAGTGTTGCCGCAGGCACAGACCCAGCAAGGGGGAATGCGGGGCTGCGTCCTCCGCGG
>VXBO01012825.1:854766-869596 GCA_013400135.1 Rhinoptilus africanus
CTGCCGGCGGGCACCGCGTGATCCGCTCTGTACGGCACCGGGGAGGGGGGGGGTGCCGTGGGTGGACGGCAAAGGGCCCCCTCCCTGCGAATCGCTGCGGAGAAAAATGGCTTTGCGGTGCCTCGGTTGTTGGGGTGTGTTGTTTTGGGGGGGGGGGGGTCTCTTTTAAGTTACAATCTCCCCAGCCCCCGAACTTGTGCAAGGATCATGTTCTTGCTGCTCGTTGCCTCACGAGGACCAAGAAAATCACAGCTAATTTTTATTTTTCTTTTTTTTGTTGGGAAATCCAGTGTATGAAAAAAGACCCGGTTCCGATTGTCGGTGTGTTGGGAAGAGTGGCTGCTCTGCAGGAGCCAGGCAGGTTTCGGGATGCAGGTGCCATGCACTGCACTGGTGTGTGCAGGAAGATTCCAGAATGGCAGTGCCACCCATTCCCCATCCCCCCCCTACTCCAAGGCACAGGAGCGTCCCAGAGCACCCACCTCCCACAAGGGGAATGAGCAGTCAGCCTTCCACAGGGAAGCGGCGCATCTCGCTGTAACCCAGGGGTTGAGGGATGGCAACGCAAAGCTTCTGCGTGTGCGAGGAGGAGGAGGAGGAGAGCCGGGCTCCCCTCGTGCAGTCGTTGTTGGGTGGCCAAGCGGTAGCTCGGTGCGGTCGGTAACGGGGACCCACCAGAGAACGCCTTTGCTGCGCTGCTTCTGCTGAAGCAGCCGTGAGAAAGCCGGGTGGTTGCGACCTGGAAGAAGTTTAGGACGGCGGTAGTTGATGGTGCTCCCTTTTAAGGAGCCCTGACCTCCCGCAGGAGAGCACTGGCCGCCTTTGTGGCATAGGCATCGGCACGCTCTGTGCCGCAGGATGAGTTCTGTTCTGCTTCCTAACTAACTTAGACAAATTGCACAAAAATCAGCTGAGAGGGGCGACCCGCTTGGAGAGAGGAGAGGAAAAACGGGTGTTTGAGGACCTTGATTTCAGACACCACTCTTCATCTCCTACCATTTGTCCTGACCAAGCAGTTATTACCCGAAGGTGTGAAGTGCGTGGTGTAAAGACTAGCTTTTTCTTCTTTTTCTCTTGCTACATTAGCAGCAAGGAAATAGTCATTCATGAACATACATTTCGGGTCTTTCTTACACATTCTTGCATTCCATCTGTAACATCAAGAGGTTAAAATACCTAGAACGTTCCTCCTTGTCTTGTAGCTGCCTCTCCCAAACTGTATTTAAAATTAGAGCATCGTTAGCAAAACCCTAGGTAATTCTGGGGAAGTGGGGGTTGTTTTATGGTGGAAAGTGACAAAGCTGACAAATAACATCTTCACAAATACCTGGGTCTTGCAGGTTCTTCAGCGTGGTTGGCACCGCCACAGCTACCTTCCTGCCTGCGGCTCAGTGCGACGTGTGAGTACGAGAGATGTTCCTATGAATTTTTGGGTGTGTGGATTCTGGTAGACTAATGATTTCTTCCCTCTCCCCACCCCCACCTCCCCTTTAAATAGGCGGGTTGATTGCGACAAACGGGGAACGAAGCATATTGCAGATGTTCTTGGTTGGGAGGCATCATGGGTAATATCTGAAAGACTCTGCTTTTTCATACTCACCACACCAAAAAAAAAAAATACTAACTGGGAAAGAATTTGTCTGTATTCCTGGTGCTCACATCACCAGCACCTATTCCCTGGGAAAGAATGAGATATATTTCAATTAATTTGTGGCAACGTTATGGCCTTTCTCGAGCCATTGAAATGTCGGAAGGTAGGTACCCCAAGGCTTTCATTAATGCCACTTAACAGCCAATGAATAGATGAAAACCACAAAGCAAAACTCAGGTATGGTAATGGATAAAACTTATTTCATGTGAAAATTGTGTTTTTAATGTAATAAGAATATAAACTGTCTTACCAGCGTGAAACTTGCTACGTGTTAGATGCCCATTCAGAAGGGAAGAGTTGGCTGCATTTCACCACAGGTTAAGTAATTGTGGGTTAATAGGATTCTGTCAAATACATGCTGGGAAATATTAGTGTAAGAAGTAACGATTCTCCTTAATACGCCTGCATTTTACCTTGAAAAGAAGTCCACGTTTCTGTAAACTCCCAAGTACCGCACAGATGCGTGATGGCTATCTGGAGATGTAAAATAGGTTTTAAAAGGATGTTGTGGAGGGGAGAAATCATGGATGCTCCTAAGATTGGTTTTAGAAATAGAAGGGAGGGGAGAATTGGACCTTCCAGTGAAAACCATGACCTACCTGCGTATTTTCCCTTTATTTTTTCAGGCTAAATGATGCTCCATTTTGACTTGTGTTAACATAATATTGCTGTTGACTAGTCTTAGTCGAGCTTGAGGTTTAAAAGCTAGATAAGGGCTACTGGTTCTTTTTAATTAAACTGAGTGTACATAGTTAGACCTGGGAGAACACGATATTAAAATTGTTTTGAAAACAGAAAATATTTTCCGGTACCGTTACAGCGTCTTCAGTATTTTCTCATGCTGTCTACTTGGTATTTAATGCTAAGGTGTGTCTGCCTCAAATAATTCACATAAATGGTGATTAAGTAAATGTGACATTCTTTGATGAGAAACTTGTCACTTACTATTCTTATGAATTAGGTGATTAAATTCATGTGTTTATTGAAAATCTTATGACTTGGGTTTCACAAGTATAGAGTTTTTAACATTCTCCTCACGTGCTGAGCGCTTGTGTAGTAGCGTCAGTACATACGCATGGTGCAAGGAGAGGAAGCAATAATATTTACTTCGTTTTATTTTAACCATTACATTTAATACATCGTACGCAGATAAAGTGAGGTTGCAGGCTGTGTTTTTTAAAAGGTGTGGGGCTGGGGTGGAGGGAAACCCTTGTTCTCAAAACATTTTTAGGAAAAATGGTTGACCAATATAGGCTTGCCTGTTTTTTTTTTTTTTTTTTTTTTTTTGGCAGGGGAGTGGGTGCTTTGGAACGGGCTTATTTTTATTTCGTCTGGTAATTCTAATTTTTAAAGAATAGGTTTCCTAGTTCAAAGAAACCAGCCAAGAAAGGGAGAGATGCGAAACGTTGTTACAAGGAAAAGGTCAGTGCTATCCTGTTCCTTCATTGTTTCATTCAGCGGGTTTTTCCTCCCCCTGTCTGACCTGCAGAAAGATTTCGGAGGGGAGGGAAAGAAGAGAGTGTGATGTTGGTATGGTTTGGGTTTTTGTTGGGTTTTTTTTCCTTTTTTTTAAGGTAGACACATGTATGGGAGGGGATGCTTAATTAGAAAATTGCAATACAGCCCTCCAGCCTAATGGAGTGAGGACAATTCTCAGCCGGCTGGGTGGGGCATGATGCAGCGCTAACTGTAAGCCTTTTGTCTAATAAAAATGTCTGAAACAAAGTGATTGTCTGGCAGCCAGCATCCCGCTGGACCTTTTTTTTTAAAAGGCTGGAAAACTGAGTTAAAGAATGTATCTTTGGGCACGTCGGGATTTTTGAGCCTTGCTAGAGAGCCACGACTCTGCGCTGCTTTGATTCCGATCGCAGCGCGCCTCTTCGGAGTTTGAAAGATTATTTGTGAAATAGCATCTCTTGGAATTATTAAAGCCTGGAGCTAAAGAAAAGCCCTGTATACGGCTGCTAAACTACTTTGCCTGACTGTTTTTTCAAGGCTTCTTTTCATGTCGGTGCAATGAATTAACTTCACCGGAGTTTCACAGGGTTGCTGGAAAATACAAATCTTGCTGCTCCTAAGCTGCGCTTTAAGTCTCCTGTATTACTGAATAGTTGGAATTACTAGATAATTACAGAAAACCTAGTGCATTATGTAAGTTAAATGTAGGCATTGTTTAGAAACCTTATTTTAATGAGATAAGGCATTCTTAAGTGCTCTTGCTAGAAAAATGTATTTGAGCTTTTTTAAGTGCTGAAAATACTGCATGATTATTAGAGAATCCGTAGCATTTGGTAAGCAGGATACTTGCAAGTCACTGTTATGTTTTTTTAAAGCTCTAGACTGTAAAATCAAGTCTAATAATCCCAGATATGTGTAAGCAGCTATTTGTTTTGCTAAATTTGAAACGGTATAAAGTGTATAGCTTGTCCTAGACTCTAGGAAGCCCAAATCTACTGAAAATTGTGTTGTACAGAAGTCTGATTGTTCTGATGCAGATCATCATCAGTGTGAGAGGAATTTTATACTGTTGTGAGGTACCTTGGAAATAATAAAACTAATATTTGTGCTGGTTTGTTAGTCTATTAAATGCTTAATTACTTCCTTTGAAGACGATTGAGGAGGTTCATTTACAAATTAATACTTGTTTTTAATGCTAGGTGACAGTATCACCACTGAAATGCAGAATTCTGTGGTTTACGCTTTCTGTAGAGACCAACTATTTAATTTGCATGTATCGAAAAGAAAATGGTGGCTTCTTATCTCTCGGTGGAGACTGAGTAGAAAACTGGTACAGTGATGTCTTAATGCTCGAGCGCTGTTTTGCAAAGGATAATGTATAGGCTGAAGTAGCATCATAAAATTAGAAGACAAACTTTAAAATGAGCCGTGAATATTTTGAGATGCAGTTCCTTTCTGTTGCACTTAATACCTGATGTCGGCATTACTAGAACACACTCAGGCTTATGTGTTGTATTTTAGATAAAATAGGGAATCGGTAAAGAGGGGAAATAAAGTGCTATCCAGGAACGGATTTTTCTTAAGCTTACTCTAGGATATTCCATGCTAAGATGAAAAAGTATAAATGGTAAATGGTACATATTTATCATCTGTGCAGTATTGATCTAGATGAAAAGGAAACAAGTGAAAATCAGCATTTTAAATAGAACTTGAAAAAAAAATAAAAAGAATCTCCCAAGATTTCAAAACCCATAATCAGCGTAAATTGGAGGGGAGGAGAGGGGCAGGGATTGCGGGAACGGTTACAGGAGTAGAGCACATGCCCTACTTCTTCAGCAGTCTATAAGGAGGTAGGCATCGTGATGGAGGAGATAAAGCCACCGCCTAAATTTACTGGATTTCAGATCAACTAGTAGCACTTGTGAATTATACGGGGTATTTCTGCAAATCAGTGTGTTGCGCCTGTGCTTTGTTGGAGCAGCAGACCTATTTGCAAAGCTGTTTGTCACACTGTCGTTTTTATTATAATAGGGCTTATATGGAAATATTCCTGCAATGCATCTAAAGAAAAGACAAATGGCAGCATTTATAGAAGGTGGCAGATTATGCCGCAATGTGTGTGTAGGGAGGAGGGGGTTGGCGTCGTGTCGTTTCTCCCTCAGCCCCCTTCCTAAAGAGAGATTAACGTTATTTTGTTTAAATATGGTGCGCGTTACATTGGACTAATGTAAAGATTAACACAATAGGGCACTTTAACCTGGTTAAGGACTCTGGGTCCTGCCCCAAGGTAAATAATGAATACGGTTTTGTTTGCCCAGTGGGTCTTGCTGTGTGGAAAAATAGCTGGAGTCTGTTCTTCTCGACTGCTTGTCTCGCATACAGATAAATTAAAATTAGGAGTGGTTTGGAAGAAGTTTGGCCTTTCGAACAAGCGGTTTGGGTGGTGTTGTTAAATTTCATCTGAAGGGACTGATTCCATTTTAATGTTTTTATACTTAAAGAGCAAAAACCAGCAATGTCAAGATAAAAAATAAACGACGACCTCTTTAGCTGATGTAAAGCAGCAGTTTCTCATATGGGCTTGCGCCGTTCATCCTCTGTCAGTGTGTTCCTTAGTGATTCAGCAATGTCCTGTTAATTTTTGTGTAAATTTGGAATTTAGTTTCTCTAAATAATAATAATAATAGTAATGGGGGAAAATGTGAACAAGGAAGGCAGAGATGAGAAAAAAGTGGGTTGGTGGGGTTTTTTTCCTCATTGAGAAAGACTTTGCTTTCCCTGCTGATTTAATTTCTCTGTCTTCCCTACTAAGGGGTAGCATACAAAGAGATGCAAGTCTTGGAGGATGGTACAGGCTTTATGCGCAGGAAGATGCGAAGCTGGACCCAAGTTCCCTGGTATCCTGATGGGTTACACCTTCTCCCCCACCGTGTGGAGCCCACCTGGGGATGGATAGGTCTGCCTGAGTTTTTGGCTGCTCTTTGTTCTGGTGAAAACCAGTGTTCGTCTTGAAGGCTGACAAATAAGAAAACAGATTATTTTGAAGTGCGACTTAAGTTGGAATGCGTCTGAAGACAGATCTAGCCTAGATTAAGACCGCGACTGAAAAAAGAGTTGAAAATTACTCTTTTGGTTAACTATCAAGGTAATGATGTTGTTGGTTTTGGAGAATATTGAAGGAAAATGTCTGCCTCCAGCTGTCTCAGGTGCCGGTTCACGGCACCGTCAGCTGAGCTGAGAGCCCTTTGCCTTTGTGATGCACCTCGCGCCTCTTGCATCCTCGAGCAGCTCTGTTAGCCTGAGCTCAGGGTTTTCTCTCAGCTTGCTGGCATGCTGTGGACTTCCCGTCCTAGTCCGCTTGACTCATCGAGACCTCTTAAAACAAATGTTCACAGGGTTGAAACAAAAAGTGCTGGCGTCGCTGTGCCCAGAGGGAACAGTACTATTGACTGCAGTGGTGTCGTGGCTGCCCATCCCCTTCCCCTTGGCACCGTCTCCTCCCAGAGACCCGCAGTGGGGAGGAGGGTTTCCAAAAGGCACCAGATGTGTCTTTTACCACCTGCTTTCCAATTCGGAGTTAGATAACTTAGCAGAATAGGATTGTTATAGCCTAAAGAAAGGAAAAAATCTCTTGTCTAGCAGCTAGTGACTCATGTTGCACAGCTGCTTGGAGGCGATGGGCAGCCTTGCTGTGCCAGAGCCAGGTCTTAGAGCTCAGGAACAGAGAGGGGATTCAAGTCCCCCTTGAGGACTTGTGGAAGCCAGTGGAAACACTCTTGGCATGCAGTGGTAAGTACTGTATTGGTGAAGGTGCTGGAGGCTGTATCTTAAATCTCTGCTGTTCACTGATCACCAGGTCCAAGTGAGCCGAGGAAGGAGGCTCAACAAACAAAACCAACACAGCAAGAAACCCACACTTTTCCTTCAAAGCTTCTTTAAAAGTGAGAGGCACTGCCTGGTGACTAACTCTGGGATTGAAGGCAGGTTTTGCAGGGACTTCAGACAGCTCAATCTGTCACAAATGCCAAGCCTGACCTTGGACGCATAGATAAGCTTCCCTCCAACATTGCTTTTTCTGGCAAAGAATTGGGTGAGGTGGTGGAAATGGCGTTTATCGACTTCTTGCAAGCGTGCTGTGAGGTCTAACGTTTGTAAAAATGTTTGTGATCCTTTGGGAAGAAGTGCAGGGTGCTCCTAGCTGGTACTTCTGCCTCGTAACCCCCTTCTAAGGGTGGGGAGCATGGTTTGAATCTCCACTCCTCCAAACCTGCTCACCACGGGCTCCTTCAAAAAATGGGGGTGACTTTCTTGGATAAAGGAATCTGATCCCCCCAGAGCATTTGAATGCAGCATCCACCTGGCTGTCAATGTTGGAGCTCACTGAAATAAGGAGTTTATGAGGCTGCATGCAGCCTCCGTTTGGGGGAAGGAAGGGGTTTTTTTTCTTTGTTTTAAGAGAAAGAAATGTCTGTTGGCCGGAGAAGTGACTGGGAAGTGCTGGGTGCTCTGTATCCTTCAAAGGGAGCTTTGACGCTGCTCGGAGCTGAGCAACCGGAGCATGGATTGGGTTTCGTGCTGTGAGTGATGTGCCTTCTCCCCTCGGCAGTGTGCTCAGCGGGAAGGCTTCACATCTGCCTGTGGCTCTCACCCCTGGACAGCATCACTTGCTGGATTATGGAGGCTGTCATTTATCATCACTGTCTCTGACTGTAAAAGACAGTCCAGTGCCTCCTGACAAAGCGACGGGAGGACTGGCTGTGGTTGAGAAACAGCTTGTGGGCTTGGCAGGCTTTTTTTAAGTAGGAAAGTGACTTCAAAGGAAGAAAAAGAGGTTGGGAGGGAGGGAGCAACCCCCAAAGACCTACAACAACAACTTTACACTTGCTCAGAGAGTTGAAATTTGCATGAAGAATGAAAAGTTGTAATAAATAAATGTGCCTTAGCACAACTAGAAATAGGAATTATGGAAGCGGGGGGAAAAGGGCAGGAGGGCATGTATTCAGAAAGGTCGGCAGGATTAAGATTCCTGCCAGGGAAAGCCAATGGGAAGTGAGTAGAATTTTCCGGGAGGGAAGATACAGCATATATCAGAAAATGGAACGGGTGGGTCACCTGGATGCTGCAGGGGCTTCACTGGGGCTTGTGAGTGTGTTGGGCGCAGGGGAGCCGGGAGCAGGCTCCTTGCCATCCATGTGTCGAGAGGCTGATGTCCAGCTGGATGACAGACAGCCTGTTTGAGGGTGCAAAGGTTGAATGGTAATGGGATTAACAGCACACTTGCAATGTGAAAACTAGCGGGTCTGGGAACTTGCTGGCTCACTTCTAGTCCTGTGAAAGACGGCTGGCTTTCTGCTTTTGGTTTCAGCAGGTACAACTGCTACACTGGAAGAAAGTCACCTCCCAGTGGATAAAACTGCACAGGCTCACCATTAGCCTCTCCTAGAAAGTTACTGAGCACTCGGGTACCTGTTTACACTGAGAGCTGTGGTGCCCTGTACTGCTTTTTTTTTAGTTTTATTTTAAGGTTTGTCTACTTCAGGTACGTTTTCAGCAACATCAAAGTAACTGCGTAAATCCTGTTTGTCTAAACCTTGAGTGGGGCTTGATCAGTTTAAATGCTGCAATCCAGCAGTGTTAGGAAAACAGGTTAGAGGCCACAAGCAAATCCAGCAAACCCTTCCATCGGAAGCCGGAGCACAAAGGGGCATCTAGCAGGGTGTTGGACGGGCGAGTGTGTCGGGAAAGCCTCTGCTGCCATCAGGTACCTGCACTGCCCCCACGATACACAGCAGGACCTCCGGTCACTGCCAGCAGTTGCGGGAGAGCGGCTGCCGACCCTGTGCCATGAGTGTCCGTCGTGCATTAAATCCTCGTGAGGCCTGGCTGAGCCCTGTGGCCACTTGCGGCGGAGCAAGCCTGCGGAGAGAGGGGCTGCGAGTCCCTCCTGCCGTGCTGTGCTGCCTTCCCCGCCGAGGTGCCGTAACAGCCACTGATCTGCTGTCTCACGAAAAGTGCGTTTGGGGTTTTTCCTATTGACTGTCACCTCCTGCCTGGTCACGTCAGCATCACGTAATCCGCTGCCCCTGTGATTCTCAGTCTTGATGCTTCTTCTCATGGCTCACCTTGTCGCCGTCGTTCTGCCCTGGCTGCGGCGGTGCCTGCAGCAGGTCCGGGTGCTGTCGCAGGCTGACATCCCCCAGGCGAGGGTTGCTGCAAAGAACGGATGGTGCAAGAACTCCTGTCTTCGATGCGTCCCAGAAGAGGTGCAGATGCAAGTTCAGGCTCCTAAGAGCTCCTTAAGGATTTCTGAAAGCCCATGCCCGATGAACAGCAATGGCAGCAGCAGCAGAAAGCTTCAGTAGGTATCTCCACCCACACCCCACTTCAAAATAGTAACGAGAACGTTCAGCAGTTGGTAGTCTTACTGCGTCCTGGGATACACAGATTTTATTTTTTCTAAAGCTGGCTTTGCTGCTTATTCGAGAATCATGTGATGAAAAGTTAAAAGGGTCTTTATTTTTTTTTTTCCCCTGCGTCTGCGAGGTTGAAGTGGCGACAGTTTCTTTGTGCTGTTTGAGGCAGAATCCAGCCGTAGCCCCGGAGCATCCCGGCTTCCCTTCGGCACTGCGTGGCTGGTGGGTGATAACGCATCAAATACGAAGGAACAGCTGAACAAAAGCTCCTTTTTAAAAGCAAACAAAAGAAGCCCTGCACCAGACCTCACGGGGGCCATAGCGTTGCTGGTTCTTAAACCGTTTGGCCCTGTTGGGCTCGTGTTGGAAAGCACGTTAGATGTATGAGCACTGTCAGGGAAACAGAAAAGACAGCAAACCCTCTGCTCCTGCTTGCAAAAAAAATAATCCAGGCTAAATCAAGCCATTCCTTAACTCCGCCTGTCCTGAAATTTGGGGGAAAACCGCCATTCCTGCTACTTTCACTAGGTCAGAAGGTGTAATGTTGGTGCCTCAGGAAATGTGGAGGGAAAGGGCTGCCTTGTTGTCTGTAAGGATGCCTACGGCTTACTTGCTGCTGCCGAAAACGCAGCCAAGCTGTTGCTCCAGCCTCCTGAAAAAGTTTGGTGGGGGCAGGGTTAGAAGCTGTGGTGGCTGATTGCTTCCAGAATTTGGCCACTGTAAGACTGAGGTGACTGCAGGAGACGTTTCTGGCAGGCAGGAGAAGGGCCGTGGGTTGCTTTGCAGGTACCAGTTCTCGCATTGTCTGCATCTTGCTCTGCGTGGCTTGCTTGTGTTATAAATAGAGCAAGCCGGGAATGTGTCTCGTTTATACAAATCTGCAAAAAACACGGTACGCTTCTGGGTGTCACCTTACAGGGGGTTTGTTCTTGTGCCCGTTTCCGGAGGGGCCGGGCACGGCGTGTGATCTGCAGCGCCACGGGGAGCGTGGGCGAGGAGTGACAGGCAGAAGGGCCTTGGTGTGGAGCAGCCCGGGAACGACCTTCCCATGGCTCTCGCCCAGGCGAGTTTAACCTCGCAAACCCCGAGCTGCCAGAGGATTCGAGGGGGCGAGATGGGGAGCGTGGGGTTTGGCAAGTCGGTGTTGGGAGTTAATGCCGCCCGGAGCGTTACCTACCTACCCAGGCAGGTAGGAAGAGGAACCAGGCAAGGGTCTTCCCCTCTTGTTTTTTCATTTGTCTGTTTTATTTTTTTCTCTTGTCTGCCCTCACATCCTAGGATTGATCAGCCCGGTCTAAAACGATGCTCCGGAGGCTGTGCCCTCTCCCACGGCCAAATGAGCAGGGTGAGACCCCTCGTCCACTGGAGGAATCCCAAGGGGGGCAAGGGGAGCTGGGCTGTGGGTTGTCTGCCGGCAGCATCCCAAGGGGATCCGTGCTGCGGGGCGCCGAGCATCCTGGCTTGGGGACTCCCTGCACTGCGGGAAACACAGCTGTGCCCACAGCCCTTCTCTTTCCCATCAAAAATTAGACCCGCAGGGGATTCAAGAAAAGGTGAAACCCAACGTAGACACTCTGGAGAATGGCTAATATTTTATTACGGGGCGGGAATCGTGCCTGTGTGTGAGTGGGAAGGAGGAAAACGTGAGGAGGAGTGTGTTGTGTGGGGACGGCAGGGTGTGGCGCCGGCATCCCTAACAAACGCTGGGAGAGAAACTGCTCTTTGTTCTGCAGTCAGGTGGGCTGACAACTATTCTTACCCGTCCCTGGCACGCATAACACCCCCTGCAATTAAAAGATTGGGGAAGGCTTGACATGCTGAAACTGCCGCAAATGCAGCAAGCAAAGAGATTCAGCCTAAAATCTGCCGCTTGATTATTTTTTTTTTTCTTTTTAAACACTTAAGTTCCAAAGCTCACTGATATCGGATGCAGTGTATTTCTGTTTCCTCTGGCTGCATTAATACCAATATTTTGTGCATTTAACACTTCAAATGGTAAGTTAAATCTCTCTAGCACTGAAATTTATTCTGGCCTACACACAACTAGAATTGGACCAAAGTGTGCATTAAAGTATATTAAAAATGTGTACATCCATATATACGCTTGCAGTACAGCAAACCAACTCATAATGACAGCCGTGCTAATCAGAAAATAATTTTCAAAGCTATTCCTTTTAAACTACCCTTTTTTTCCTGGCAGATTTACTAACTTTTTTTTTTAAAGATTAAATAAATGGAAAATAAGAATACATTCACAGTTGCTTTTAGATTGCTGCAGGCTGAAGCAGTATCTTGAGCTTAAAAAAACTATTATCTTTTTTTTTTTTATGCTTTTGTTCATTCTGCTGTAAGTTGCTTTGATTAAATGACTAAAATTTTGGTGTCTTTTTTACCCCCCTAAGCATCCAAACTAAAACTTGGTCTCTGCAGTTGCTGGCAAGAAGTGAAATCCTTGTGTAAGTGAAATACTATGAACTTTTTTTGTAGAAAAGCAAGCGGGAATGAACATATAAAGCAACGGAAAGAGGATATGAGCAATATGTATCTCCCCTCTTCCCATTTTAAGTAAATCCTTTTAAGTTCAGGGACAGGAATTTGGACGGTTACTTATTTTGCGTGTCTGTATATATATAAGTATATTTTCATATCTTCTAAAAAAAAGAGTGTCTTCTTTCTTTTTCTGTGAGGAAGAGAAATCTCCTTGCGCATTTACATCTTGTGACATTTCCTTACAACCGCACGCTGGCGTATGCGCTGCTAGAGGCCAGCCCATCATTTCTTGGTAAAAAAGAACCTTTCAGCTCGGTTACCTCCTGTAGAGAGCTAATTTTCCAGCAGTCAGGCTTGATCTGGATAAATAATTAGAGAGCGCGAGAGAGAGAGAGATGAAGATGATCACATCAGCGCCGTCTGTAATTCAGTTAATACAGCCAGACCCTGTGATTTCGCGTCTGCAGCGTACTCGCGTGGTCTCAAAAGCCGCAGAGGCGAGCAGGCAACAAAGCCAATCGGTTACATTTGTCTTGGAAGAATTAGCGGCACTTTTCATTCATTTGCCGAAAGCCCGCAAACAGCTGCAGCACGCATCTGCAAGGCGAGAAGGTGATTCTTGACACGTTCGCTCTCCCCGCCCTCCCCCTCCCTCCCAAGCCTTATGCAAAAATTTCATCACGCAATTAATGCTGGGGTATTGCCGTCCTTAAGGATAGCTTCCTTTCTTTGCGGCTTGAGACCTTGCAGGTGGTTTTTTTTTATTTGGGTATCTTGTAGAGCGGGGTCAGCACTGACTAGGGTGAAGCCTACCATTTTGCTGTTTCTCGATGAATTCTTTTAATGTTTTTTTTTAATTTTTATTTTTTAAAAAATTTATTTTTATTTAAAAGCTGGTCAAAATTATCTGATAGCAATACTGAACTGCAGGGAAGATGCGCCTGGTTCTTCGAGTAAGCCGTAGCCTTTCCCGTGGCTCTTGACCCGAGTGGAAGAGTGCGGTTAAAGCACGCTACGGTCTTTGAGGATATATTTGTTATTGGATGCGAATTTGTTCCTTGCTGCGTATGGTGCTATCAAGGGGTTAAAAATACATCTTTGGTTCACTTTATTCCCAGTGGTAGCTCCATTGCATTTATACATGGATCAGATTAAAATAGGTCAATATCTTTTGTGGAAGGTCTTTTGACACTTTGGTGCATGACTGCAGTACACCTACCTTGAGGATGAATGGACCCGGAGGAAATCGATGCATTAACAAAAACACAGCCTAGGGATACTTTAGGATCACATTCCTTTATTCATCAACTAAATCAAGGGCTTGACAGAGGATACTTTGTCATCGAGTCAGTCTAAATAATACTTTTTGAGGTGACGGCTAACTTCTGCCGAAGAAATAAAACCATATAGTTAGATGGGCAAGAAACCTCCGAACACTGTGGGTTTATTCTGCTCTTTACACCGCATTATCTGCATTAAAATATATATGTATATGCTCTAGCTGAAATTTTTCAGAACCTTATTAGAAAGAAAACTGTGTATTCAGGAATTGGCTTATGGCAGGAAGTCTTTGTCTGCCTGTTTGCTTTACTGCGGTTGTTTACTGCCTTGAATCGATTTTTGTCTACCAAATCAGTATATTGAGGATGCCTGGGGAAGGCAGGGTGGCGGGGGGATGCAGTTCTGCAGTTAGCAGGACCAAGAAGCTGTTTACTGCCTCACAGTGTGTAGGGGTTTTTGCCCTTTTTTTTTTTTTAAAAAAAAAAAAAAGCAACTTGGAATTTCCATATTATAAAGAGGAAGAGGCTTCTTTTCGATATAATGGCGCCATTAACATCTATTAATAATGCAGACAGGGTAAGTAGCTGGAGTTGGAGCTCCCTGGGGGCCTCGTAAAACAGATGTGCACTATATCTTCCCGGATTTGATAGCTGCTGGGGTCGAGGGGGTCGCTGTGGTTCCCGCTTTATTTCCTCTGGCAGCGGTTTTCTAATTTAAGCACCTCTGTCTCCTGGCTACAGTTGCCTGCTGTGCCGTGGAGGGGGGTGTTGGCGCATTGTCATGCCTGCTGCCGGGAAAAGGGGGCACAAGCGGCGGCGCCCCTGCCTCTGCGCTGCCTCCCTCTCCCCGACGTCCTCTCAGATGCGTCTTCTCCTCAAGGTAGTGGAACCCGGCTCTTTTGTTGATTTATTTCTTATTTTTTATTTTTTCTGTCCTTCCCCCAAAGAAATTCAGGTAAGCGCTTCCTTCTCCTCGCAGCTACAGATAGATCTCTATATATATATACATATACACATTTATTTTTGGGGGGGAAGGAAGAAATATTTCAGCTTGCAAGAGCATGTAGCATATCGCTGGCGGTGAGGTCTAGCCCCCACGGTGGGAAATGTAGTTGCTGAATCCCCTTTTTTCTTTTTTTTTTTTTTTCTTTCCAAGATGCCCCTTCTCAGTTTGAAATGAATGTATTCACGGTGCTGCCTCGGAATAGATAGCGCTGCATGTTCTTTCTGTAGCTGTCTGCATTTAACTTGGGGAGGGTGGGGTATACCAGAAGGGCTTAAAATATTTCTTTTCTTTTTTTCATGCCATTTCTTTAATTGCAGATTACTCTACAAAAGTAGTGATAAAACACCAGTGGTCATAGCGTGTGGCAAAAAGTCTTTATAATCAGTGGAGTATCCAATGTATTTGCATCATACAGGTTTAGGATTGCCTTCAGTCAAATACGAGGCGTGAATATCTGTCTTTGTGTACGCTTGTATTGCAATATAATCTCGATATATGCGTTTAAATGTAGCGGTATGCACTTTTGCTGGCT
>VXBO01012825.1:869610-917664 GCA_013400135.1 Rhinoptilus africanus
ATGGGTGGGGGGGGGGCGGGGGGGGGAAATGCTGGTATCAGGTCCAGATCTTTTCATCTGCTTCCACCAGCTGTTTATTACAGTTAAAAGTTTAGAAACCTGCAGAAAGATAATGCTAACTCCTTGGGAAAAAACCCAGAAGAGCTATTTTTCCACCTCTTTTATTCTTTGATTGCTGTATGCAAATGACTATTAGTCTCTCGCTGCGAGGAATACTGTATTATATAGGGAAGCGCAATTTCTGCTGTATATCCTACAGGAATACCCTCAGCGGAGAATCAGGTTGCATCTGTCTTTTCAGAAGGATAAAGATACATCAGGTAGAAGGGAACAACGGAGCAGGGTTCTCTCGGAAGGGCTGCGTGAGCCCGTCTGTGGCATTTCAGCAGGCAGCCTTCAGAATAGGGTGGATGGATATTATCTTTCCCCCCAGTTCATCGAAAACTTAAAATAAAATTTGCCTCTGACTCACCACACGCTTAAACCCCCTTGTTATACGGCTTTCTTCTTTCTGTATGCTGAGACACTGTGCGTTATCTTGCCTTGTCCTTGTGAATGCGCGCTGACATAGCGGGCGCTTCACTTAAAGTGGTACGGTGTGATTGCTACCAGACCTCTGTTAAATTGGGGTGTGAACCGACATCCGAATAACTTGATACCCGGCAAATTTTAAAAGCATAGATATTTATAGTGTTTGTTCCTGAAATACCTTCTTTCTCTTAATAGTGTCCAAATCCAAATGAGGAAAATCAAAGGATTTTAACAATTTTGTGTAAAACTTGGAGGGAAGAGACTTAAAACCAAAGCTACGCTTATATAAAACTCTGTTATTTTTATCTTTTATTAGATCCAGGCTATATTTGCAGCTAGTTGTCTCTTTTTTTAACATATTGATTGTTCCTCTTATCTTTGTGATAGAACTCCAGCGTAATACTCATATCTGTCAGACTTCAAATATAAATGCGGAGATTCCACAAAACATCTAAGTTAACTTTAAAATGAGTGCATTCACAAATAAGTCTTTAAAATAGAGCCATTTTTCTTGTGAAAACTTGCTGTCTGTTACTTCTAGTAATTTTGTTTGCTGAACAATACAGAACGTTTGCCCCCTCATTATAGAGGAGGTCAATAAGGCTCGTAACTGACAGGTTCAAAAGAACAATAAAATAAGCTGTGTTTTTAATCAGGGGCTTGAGTCAATGGTTTTTATTGATATTGCACTAACTTATAGTCTGTTTGGTAAATTCTGTTATGTATTTATACAACATTTGTATCATTCATCCCTTTTTTTCTTAATGAAATCAGCGCATGAAGCTATGACTGCTGTTAGTGCTTAATGATTCCTTTTCTCTTGGCTCTATAAAATAACCCCTTCAGAATTAATTGAAGACCTGAACATTAACCAGCATAGGGAGAGATTGTAGGACTGAGCTGTACGTTTTGTAGTTTACCTATTGTTTGTTAAAACAAAACCAATGAACCCAAAACCGTTTTATTTTGTTTGTGGCATCAGCCGCCTATTTGGGCCTCTCTTGAATTATCATTAGCAAATTTTACATCCGAAAGGCAGTTCAGATGCATAGTATTTGGTGGTTTAATATTTAATGACTGATTATGATTGAGATTATATATAATTATTCTTTGCTCTGGTAAGAGTTTCTCTGTGAAATGAAGGCAAACTGTGGATTTTGTGGTGTTGGTGTACATTTTAGTGTACGTTTTCCCCTTATTTTCCTGTAAGGGTAAAATACACACGCAGATACAATCCATAATAGCAAACAGTAATTTTAATGACTTTTATGATTGTCCTCTAGATGATCAAAGCATTATTATTTTTTTTAAGGCAGAATAATAAACAAAGCTAGAAGCAAAATTGTCCACTTAAGGAATTTCGCTGAATATAAAAATACATTGCTAGAAGTCAGGCTTCCGCATTCTTTGGGAAACAAAGGAAAGATCCTCTTTCCTTTGTTAATGGTATTTATCATCTTTAACTCATTAGTTGCTGAAGGCAGAGATGAAATGTTGGAGGGATTAGAGATGATCCATTGATAAAATTCACATAGGTTCTTTGAGGAATGCCTGTGTGCTGGTATTTTGCAGATTAAATTCCACACAAAAATACATAAGCTGCAGGCATTGCTCCTCCTTAACGCTCCTTAAAGAACACCGGATTTTTATCCTGCGTTGATGTGTGTGTTTAATGCCTTCTAAATAAAGAAGAACAATTGCAGGTTTCCTTTTTTTATCTGAACTTTGGGTGCGCCCTTGTGTAAAATGGAAATGCTTTGTGAGGCATCCATGAGACGGGAAGGTAATATGGGGACGCTTCATATGACAAGCTGTGATTTGGCCTCTTCCAAAAACATATCATTGTAATTTTGTCTGAGCAGTCTTGATTTTTTTTTTTGAGAAGTTAGTGGTTTTTAAGCAATTGCAGAACAGGATCGACTGTGGGTTGAGATAGGGCAGTGTATAAAAATACATATAAATATATAGATTGTTTTCTTTTAAAACTATCTCCTTTTCCCTTTTTATTTGCATGTTGAAGGAGAGGATATGTTCAAAATGTGAGTGATTTTTTTTTCCCCCCCTTTTTTATAGGTAGATGTAGCACTCTAGCACTCTTTTCCCAAGTCCAGTGAGCCTTCCTATAATTGAATTTTAAACGACTGTGTTTCAGTGAATGCTTCGCTACTTTGTGTCTTGCTTACAAACCCACTAATAATTTGCACATTTTTTTAAATTTATTCCCATTAAATCATATGTACGTGTTCTCAAGGGGGAAAAAAATTCTTCTTTCTAGTGACTCCTTTATGTTTTTGTGTGAGATCTTGCTATCCTCTAACCAGGATCCTTACTGTAGCTGCTTATGATAACCTCCAGCATGATGATGTGAGGGGAGGAGCGGAAATCTTAACAGCTCACACTCCAGACACCCACACTGATTGCAATAGAGGAAACTCTGTACAGCAGCAAAACAGAATAGTAAATACAGAGTAAGAAATCGTGAAGATGTGGCAAGTTATAATTACAAAGAGGGGGCCTACACCGAGCTGAACACTTTTTTCTGTAAGTGACACAAGCAAGATTATTTGCACAGGGAAAATCCTTAAATTTATGTATTGTGTTTACTTTTTATGTATATATGTTTGTGTGTCTCCTGATTTCTCATTGACTGGCCTCAAAAGGAGGGCTCTTTCTTCTCTGGATTGTGACTCTGGCTTCATGCTCTTAAGAGTCAGGACCAGGTACAAAAAGATGTAGCATTGGTGGGGGGAGCTGAAAGGCAGCAGCGATTCTGCAAGGATGCAGTTTTCCCCATCTTTCTCTTTTGTTCAAGTCGGATATACACAATCACACATATATTTCTGCGTGGCTTTGTACACGTGGCAGAGTGGCCGTGAAGGCACCTCAGAGTCTGCAGGGTTTTAACATGCAGGTACCAAGGATGCGCTGGGACGTGCTTCCAGTATCCTTTTGAAGTTCCCATGTGCAGGAATTTGAATCACTTCTCCCAGAATCTTCCATCAGGGAGAAGATCATTTGGATTGCAGAAGGATATAAATTAGTTATTTATCGAATGTGTCCGGGAAGACAAGAGGCTGCATTTGTGTACGGAGTAGGTGACAACTACTGATTAATTATGCTGTAGACCACACGTAGCTTCTAAGTATGTGCATGATAAATGTCTGTATCTTATACCCTTTTCCACTTTATCTGTGGACAACCCATTAATTCGTCTCCCTCAGGACTGTTGCACACATTCCAAACACCCATCCCTTTTAAAATAAAATAAAACCTGCTAACCTAGTGGGGTGGGGTGGTTTTTTTCATTTCTCATTGCTGAAATGGTGGATTTCCCTCTCCGCAGATCGTTTGCTGCTCATAAGAGGTTTGAAAGTGATTGTCCTGTTGTAAGCAGCCTGACCTGAAGGGGGGGGGCTGGACACCCCCACACTGGCTGTGGGGTGCAGCCTCTGCAGGAGAGGCGAGGGCTGGGGATGATGTTTTGGGTAGAGCCCCCTCATCCCCATCTCTTTCAAGGCCTCTTCTCTTGGCACTTTAATGGGAGGGGGAGCCCTGCTTTTGGGGTTGAAGGAGTTAAGAGAGTGTGACTTTACCAACTTGCCTTGTGTGTCCGCATTTACTAAATTGCATTTTATTAAAAGGCAAAGTCACTTTCCTGACACTGTAGCTGCTTTGCTCTGACCTTCCCTCAAGGGCACCTGTTATTCCAAAGGCATGGCTTTCTTCCTTGAGGAAATAGCATCACCCTCCCTCCCTCCTGCTTGTTTTATGCCCCAGCACTTAATTTCTGCGAAACACGACGCATCTTCTTTGTGTGTGTAGACGATGAACACCGCATAGGGCGATTAAGCTACTGTGCATGACAATTATGTGTACATGAAACTCTTCATTAGCCTCCGTACTAAAGAAAGGAGAAACTAGATGTCAGAAAAATTTCTGCCCAGTTTTGCTTCTGCAGCAGAAGAGTGGGAGTGTTGAAGTACCTCTTCTGACTCGGGAGCTGCAGCACACGGGTTTTCAGGCACAACTCATCTGCAGGGATAGATGAGCAGGGAACACAGCATGCAACGAGGTGGTCCTGCTTGCGTGGTCAAACCAGGAGCTGGGGTAACTCTTGAGTGAAGGAGGTGTCTCCAGGCTGGAGCATTTCCATGCATCTGCATCCTCCATGACCCTGTGTTACCTCCATAAGGAAGCAGCATCCTTCATGACACCATGGCCTCAATGGAGGGGAGGGAGGGAGGGTTCAGGTCTTGCATTCATGTTGGGTCACTGCCCAGAGCTGTGCTAAAGGCCCACTGCTGCTGGCAAGGTGACACATCACTTTCTGCCCAAACAGCAAAAGGGTTTTTCCACCATGTCTTCTTCCATGTCTTCTTCCAGACTCCCTGCTCTGTTGGACTTGAACTTTGAACTATTTAAAATTCATAAAACATCTAGGAATATGCAGATTTTTGTATCAAAAGTCAAATCCAAGAGTCTATTAAATACTATAAGTGCTCTATAATTGGCTTGATTAGGCTAATATTAACTCCAAGTGACACTTCAGTGACATCAACTGTGACAACAGAAGTGACATTTCTGAATTGCCTTATTTTTAGGGACAGTGTGATTATGGCTTTTTCAATTGTCCCTGTGGTATAATGCTCATAGACCAACATATTTCTGGCAAGCGTGACGTGTCCCTTCTCTCCAGTCGCAGGGGTGTGGATGATCAGACTCGCTGCTGCTCAGTAGGGTTCCTGCGGTGACAAAACACAGCGATGGCATTTCTGTCAACAGAAGCCTGTGGATTTTTGTTTAACCTGTTCAGAATTAAAATATCCTGAGGAGGAGTCCTTGATTAGATATCCGTAACGTTTACCAAATCAAGGAAGAAGAAGAAAGACTGCCAGTGTTAATAGTAAAGACTATGAAGCAGTGACTTCAGTGGTCCAAGAGTATGATAAAAGAAAATCAACAGTGCAGCATCCTTGCTTTTTTCTCCTCAGCGGTGGACTACGTGTTTTCGATTCTGGTGTAGCATTCAAAGGATAACAGTTTCAAGTACTCAGCATCTAGAGAGCGGCAGTTCTTGCCACCATCTATGTCCTTGGTCCTGTGTAGCCTTCTGCCTACCAGGCTGATACCAGATGTAGATAGTGATCTTCCCTGCAAAGTGCTAGGCGAGCATTTGCTGAGCCCTGCTTTACATCTTGAAGGTTGTGTTAGCCTCAATAATATAGGCCCATAGTGTTCTTTGAGCTTACGTCCTGGCAGGCTTCATTCCCAGCAGTCTATGAAGGCAATCTCTAAAAGTGTCCCCTAATCTAGAGCCAATGGCTGTAGTCAATCTTTATTGAGGGAAAATTGCACAGTTTTGGTGAAACGTGTTCTCTTTTAATGATTGTTTCACCTACATTTCTAATTCTGCAGAAGACAGATGTAGAATAATTCCAATGATGAGAGTTAAACCAACTACTCATCGTGGTAGATCGCCGTGATTGGAGTACCACTCGCTAAAAGGTTCAATGCGGGATTTCTGGTTTGTCATGTAGGAAGTGCAAAACAGATTGTAGCTAAACAGATGGAGCATTGTCATTGTCTCTTCTGATTGACTAGAAATAACTATATCCTCTGCTTTATTACTATGTTCTCTTCACCTGACAAGTCTTAGCTTTGAAGGCCCTCGAGTTACAGGCTTGTACGTTCTTAGTCTGTTCTGTGGCTAATGAAGCCTTGGTTAGTTTGGCCAATAAATTCTGTTGTAATATATGTTGTAAGTTGGCGAGACCGCAGCCTGGGTAGGAACCTAATTAAATTGACCTGTTCTTCCCTTTTCCGTCCCATCTTTCAATCATTGATTGGATTTTTATCCAATATCATCTAAGTAACTTGAAGGAATGCAGGTGTCTGTATAGAACCTGTACTGCAGTACAGTACGTATCCACCTTCTTCCAGTGTACCCAACCATTTGTGCAATAACTTAGCTTCATATCCAGATCTTAAATACATTTTCGTGCTTGAATCATTTTACACAAAAAGGACATTTAAAAACTAATTATTTTCCCTATATATTCCTGCTGTATTCCCTTTCAAATAGGCTTCCAGTTAGGCCCATGGTTAAGTTTTTCACTCCTAAGAATCAGAGATTCTTGTCTGTCATTCTCATGATTACATGAGACAAAATCTATAAAAGAGATCTTTACTACAGATCTGGTCTAATCCCATTACTTGGTTTTGGAAATGGGGCTTTTTTTTGCTCTCTACAGTTTTTGTGGTCTTAAATTCTGATGTTGAACACCACCTGCCCCATCATCCTTGCCGAGGGCAAAGGAAAAATGGCTTATTCCTAATTTAATATTTTCTTTGTGAACATTCCGAAGCCTCCTTATCTGTAATGCTTTGGATATGACAGGATGAAATCGCAAGTGATTAACAGGGGCAGTATGTCTTGTTGCACACCTATCCAATGACACTACCTGCGTTCAGCTAATATGTTGCAGCTCTGAGGCTAATTATCCAAGAATAATAGTCACGTTTACTCGCACGTGGTGTGGAGTCTATTCATTCTTGTTGCATGATCTTCCAGAAGACCATTTACTATGATAACTTTGTAATTTAAAAATTGTTTAATGGTTATGTTCAGGTGAACGGGAGCAAATAACCTATTATGTGTGTCCTACTTTATTTGAAATGTTTTTCTTGCCTAATCAGTGAATTTATTTCATGTTCTACTGTAAGACTTTTCTCTACAGTTTCCACCACAACATTATGAGGTAATGCTGTCCGTGTCCACAGCAGCCTGGATTAGCTCTGTTTTGGTGAATCCTGCTTTCCTGTCAGCTTGATAAAAGCTGATTGCTGTAAAGCTTGGAACTTTGTTACAGACGGAAGGATTGCTGTTCCCTGCTAACGCCTGGAAATTTGTGTGCTGTCCTGAAAGTAGTTCAGTGCAAGAAGAACGAAAAATAGGAAGTTTTTAGCATGGTTTAGTGTTGTAGTGGATCAGCAGCCTTTTAGTCTATTTGTGTGTTGTCAGGTAGACATGGCATCCTGGTTTGAGTTAAAACAGAACCAGTTTTCTGTTTTGTTATTTTACTTTTTAGCTGGGCCTCTTCTACCTGACTAAACTCTGGAATTAACAGCGTATTGTTCAGAAACTGTTCATTCTCAGAGTGATAAGACCTGATTATACCAAGGAATGGTGTGCACAGAGGCTCTTGCTTATACTTACTGCTATAATAACCAAGGTCAGCTAACTTCATTACTTGCCCTGTTGGAGGGTCGGAAGCAGAAGAGCGTAGAGGGGTCCCACCTGCAGGGTGGAGTGGACAGGACAGGTGACCCAAAACTGATCGATAGGGTATTCCATCCCATCGGTGCCATGCTCAGTATAAAAGCTGAGGCATCAAAAAGTCAACTCTTTCAATGGCCAACGTCCGAAGAGGACCCTGTCTGTCCGGCCAAAACCACAATGCACGTTCATCACTTGAGTTTAAATCTTACCGGACTTTGCATGCAGCTCTGTTTCTGTGTGTTCCTAGCAAAGATCATTGGATAACAGTGAAGTTCATGTGTAGGATTGAGAGATAAGAGCACCTAGAAGTGACCACCAACCCAGCAGAAGGCTCTTGTGAATTTTGAAGAAGTTTTTTGAGTTCCTGTTTTCAGGACTGACCTGTGTTGGGATAATGAAAGGCTGCTGGTGGCTGAGTGACTGACAGGTGTAAACCCTGTACAGTATGTCCCTGTTATCCTATTTAAAAATCTGCTTTAAGTACTACCACCAAGGATCCTGCGTAACTGTTTGGTTTTAAATATCTGCAAAAGGAAGAAAGATAGGTCTGTCTGTCTTCAAAACAACATGAAGAAAGAGAGGGAGAAGCACATGGATTAATGGTCAGCTGGATTGGAACATGTGCTAGGTGATGAAATGAAGTGCTTTTCTGGTTATTTCCATTGATCAGGTCTCACAAATGGGTTTTTTCTTCTGGCTGTAGGTCTGTAAAACCTCTGACCATGCAGATGATCTCCTTCATCTGGTCAATTGTCCTGATTTTGCTTATATCTGGGAAAATCCTGTAGGAAATAGTGGTAGAGCTGCACTCCGTGGTCATGCCTTAATACTTGCCGAATAATGCAAACCCTTAATTACAAACTCAGCCACATTAAAAAAAAAATGTTGAGGGCTGACGTTCGTGCACGAATTGTGTGTGTGATGCATTTGTTGTGGAGGCATGAGGTTGTAATTAGGATTTTATGTGATATTGTAAAAGGAGATGAATGTATAGTGTATTTCCTTATCAGCAGGAACCAGTTCCCTGTGATAGCACGGAGCCGGGCCCCATCCCCGGATGTGTGCTGTGCAGGCACTCACCTGGGCTTGAGGAGCCCATCTAAAGGGTTTCCAGTAAAGAGAGTTTAAAAATAGTGGAAAGGCAGAGGTTGGTAACATAGGAGCCAAGAGTGCTTTTGGGGCTTAATTCCAGGATTTCCTAGTTTCCTAAAGTGGCAAAGTGCCCCCCGTCTGACTGTGACACAGTGCCTGGGTACTTCAGCGGGGCTCTCTGGGGGTACCTGGCACCCCCTTTGTAGAGGACCCCAGGACGGCCGTTGGTAGCCCAGTTCTTCAGGCTGGGAGTCAGCAATGAGGGGTGGCCCCGTTGGCAGTGGGGTGGTCGAGCTGGCTCTTGGGCCAGTTAGACATCAGGGAGCTGTACAGGGGCACGACTGGGTGACTTCTAGTAAAGTCCATCTGCTTTTTGTGTTGTTTTTTTTTTTCTTCAGGGTTCTGCTGTGGTTCCCAAGCTTTGCTGCTTTGCAGCGCTCACACGCAGAAATTCCTCTTTCAGCCCCAGCCCATCACCGGCTAATTTTTCAAAGCAATTTGCTTGTACAGCCGTCTCCCCCTTCCCACGCCTACGCAAAAGTCTTTTATTGTTTTCTTCTTGCTGCCTTCTCCCAGCTTCTCCCTCTATGAGCTGAGCCGCACAGCAAAGGTGGTTATGAAATCTTTTGCATACAGGCAGGGGCTGATGTTTTCTACGTCTGACCTCGGTGGAGTCAAAATGGTATTTTTAACCTCATCTGCAAGTCTTGCTTTTTGCGTCCCAACACAATGGATGGGACAGGCCCAGCTTTCTGCGAGCACTCTCCGCTATTCTTTCTCTCCCTGGACAGGAAGCCCCCACTTCCCCATCTTGTTGACATAATTTCAGGATTCTTTCAAGCCACCCACGTGCATATGTAAGTGGTTTGCTGAGCCGTGCATAATGTGGTCACTTGAATGCTTCTGGAATGCATAGGTATGGTGTGAAGATAATGATCCATATAAATGCATTTCCTAGCGAGAGACTCATCTATAGGTGGTGTGTGCATGTAGGTTGCCTTAAGTGTTGGAGCTGCTTTTGCATTTTGTTCCTCTCTCTGCTGGCTCAGCTTTAGACCCGTTTTTTCGGCTTTATATTTGGTTAGCTGCATTAGAGATGTTAATTGTACTCTCAGAAAGCCGCAGTTAGGTGCATATGGATCAAAAATGACTACGCTCTTCATCTAGAGGAAAATTGCAAATTGTTTTCCTTAGTGATTTGAGTGGTTGGCTGCTGCTCAGTGGGAGAAGGAAGGAGGACTGTATCTCATACAAATTCCACATTCCTTTTTTGTTTGTTCATTTGAGGAAAAGTGTCAGGTTTTTCACACATGGTTCATCCCAGGTCTGCAGCCTTCCAGAAAAGTTGTTCTGTTCACAAGGACAATAGAAATGAAAAGGTATAGATTTGCAAAGCTATTAATTAAAATCAGCTCCCAAATACACTTTTCTCTTTCTTTCTCAGTGAGACAGTGGAGATAATTGACAGTTTTAGGCATTGGTTGGTGTGGGATGGGACTTCCTCTTCCTGTCCGTATGTATAAAAGCATGGCTTGTCTTTCATGTGCCAGAACCTCGTGGTCGAGTCATCCCCATGACCCTCAGTCCTCTTGCTCTGAGGCTTCGCGTCACCCTTCCTCCTGCTGCACAGCCCCGTCATTTCCTGCCGACGCCGTGAATCATGCCTTTCGGATGCCTGGCGCTGGAGAGCAATTTCTGCAATTAGCGAGCCTGAAAAGTAACACTGCCCTCACCATGGCCACGGGAAGTCATGAGTCAGGTCTTGGATTGGAAAGGCATCAGATCTTTGCTTAACGGGAAGTGTGGATACCACCAGCACGATCTTTTTAGGGCATCTTAGGTTGATCTGACATCAACTGTCAATCTCAAACACGTTCAGTGTTTTTTACGTTAGTATCTCTGTGTTGAACTTCTGGGAAGTCTGTCTTGACTTGTGCATTTAACCCTGTTTATTCACAAGGGCTGGAAGTTACTGCTGCAGCTGTCTGCATATCCCACAATTTGGGTATTGAATGAAAACACATTAGCAGAAAGGCATGCTCCTTGTTCATCAGATGTCATTAGTCTGAAATGGCTTCATTTGAAGCATATTGCAAAAAAAAAACCCCAATTAGACCAGTTCTTGATTGGGAAATCTGTACCTTCTCTGAGCTCATGTCAACAGGAGAGTTCAATGACTTCTTATTTGGACGTTCTAAGAAAAATCTCACTACAGACATGTGAACTGAAGAGTAGGGCAAGATTTAAAATAATCTCCAGAAGTTATTTTCTCAGGTAAAAACAAAAGAAAGCAAGTTGTAATTTTTGATCCACATGATCTTGCCTTCATTTTTGGAACAACATAACCTACGAAACTAAGCCTGTTGGTCACAAACTAATGCTTTCATAAATGTTTAAATTAAAAAAAAAAACCCAAACCAAAAAAAAACCCCACACACTATTAGCATAAATAGGATCAGAAATGTGAACAATAACTCAATTTAGAAAACCATGTTAACATTATTAATCAAAATACTGAAGACAGACTGCTGACAGCACTGATCCATGTGCAGCATATTAGTGGAAAATGGAATAAGGCTTGTACTTTGAGATCATCTTCATACTGCAAGGCCAGGATGTATCCATCATGTCACTAGATGTCATTTATAATCCATTGTAGAATATCTTCTGAGTTAACGTTTTTGCACTGCAAGCTGCCAAAGAAAGCAAGAAAGCTTTTTAATGCTGTTCATGATTTGAAAATATTCATAATTTGGAATAAGTACAAAAATAGTTATAGAGCATCCCTCTCAGAGTCGATGAACGAAGAGGATGCACCCCAAGAGAGTCTCTGCTACACAGCAGGTTTTGGGTTTTCAGGAGTGTTTAAATGGCAAGCGTTGCTCACAGCCAGATAGCCACAAAGGCATTCTTCCTGGAGCTGAAGTGGCTTTGGGATCCAATCAGTAACTTACAAATAATCTGTTCTACAGAGCCTTCAAATGCTGCCTTACCTAGTCATGAGACCTGTTTTAAATGATTTAACACATTCATGTGTGCAAAAGACAAGCTGTGACAGGGGTCTGTGGCTCCTGAGCAGATGGTTTTTCCTCTACCAGTTGGCCCAGTTGTCCCATTGAGCTGGTGAAACACCTAACCTTGCCTGCCAGGCAAACTCTGGCTGCGTTCATTCTGCTGATGCCAACATCAAACTTTTAGCTGCTTCTTAGAAATCAATGTAGCACTGGAAGAAGGTGTCTGCCAGAGAATCGTGGCAGGATTTTGGTATCATATTCTGCCGAGGGGCCAGGGAAGTCACGCCAGCTTCTTCTCATCTGTCATGCTCTAAAGAGACTGGAGGGACGAGGATTTTGTCTCAAAACAAGCAGGTTTTGGCTTGTCTGCCAAGGTTGGCAGCGGTTTGGGGGCCAGGGGCAGCCATTCCCTGCGAGAGCAGTAATTGTCCCGCTGCACACCGGGAGCCACCAAACAGCTGCCAGGCACCCCTGGCGTTTGGATTCTAGCAGAGTGCGAGAGTTGTGCAACATTAGGTAAAAGATGCCAAGTTGTCAGCACACTTTTTTCTTTTTTCAGTTCTCTAGGACGTTTCTGAACACAATCTGTGCGAAAAGCGGTAGCCATTTGTCCCAGTCTTCTGTCTTGTCCCAGTATATTTATTACAGTCCTACTGTGCTGTAATTATGTCATCAAACATGCTCCTCATTTTCATTTTGGTCTGTGGATTCATAACATAATTCTGTGTCCTTTTGGATTTGTTGCCAATTCCTTCAGTGAGTGAGTAAGACCACAGAATTCATGGTAAATGTTGTTATCGAGGAACATTTGAAGGAAAAGTGAGACTTGCCTTCAGAACTCTTCTAGGACCCCTGTAAGGGCTGTGGTAGTTTGTTCAGACGTATGAAAGTGTTACTCAAGTTATTGACATGTGGTGAAGTACTTTAGTGAATGATTCCTAATTGATTTCATCACACCCACAGCAGTTTCCATGTGTCACCTGCAAAAGGACAAGCCCTGAAGTTAAGCAAAGCATACAGAGAGGTGTATTTGCGAGTTCTGGCACCAGGATAGATGCTGTTTGACCGTGTGGTTTAGCCCAGGCAGTGACAGTGGACTTCTGCAAACCAGCGGTGGGAAATGAATGGTATCTCACAGCAGTTAGCTCACCTGAGCAAAGACGTGCAAGCACAGAAGGCCTTATGCACTGGGCAGTGTTTGCATTACAGACAGGATGTCTTCACAGGTTCAATTTTTACACGCTAATTAAGGAAACAGATCTTTTTCATGAAGCACATTTGGAGTCTGTGTCTGTTCCTGTTGAAGTCGGCAGGGATTTTTCAGTTGATCTTGGGGCTGTGTCAGAAGAGAGCAATGTGATGCAAAAGAGAGTTTGGATTTATCAGGGAAAACCCCTGAAATTATCATTACCCCTTTTGGTGTAATGTTATACCACAAGCATGGGTGAAGAAATCCACAACAATGTGAAGGTTAGCTAAAAGTATGCTACTTGGCTTTTTTGTAATATGTGTTAAGGTCCTAGGCTTGTTAAACTGTATTAAGTTTGGATTGAAATACTATTTGGCAAGAGGACAAATACTTGAAAATGTGTTTTCGCTTTACTTACATGCTAGGGTACAACGTCCTGTTTTACAGCTGGCTTCATCAGTGTCTCTGAGGTCAGAACCCAGGCGTGTGTCCCCATGTCACCTAGCCGTGACATCGTTCTGAGTTGCAAAAGAAATACAGAAGCTGAAATGGAGGAGGAGGTGGAAGGGACTGCAGGCTCTAGTCTATAATTGGGAATCTTTACTTTTATTTAAAAAAAGTCTTAGCAGAAGCTTTGTTGTTCATCTTTCCGTATAAGTGGATATATTCTCATTGTCTGCTGTTAAGAGGAATATTTTTAACAGCTCTGGAAAGGTCCTTGGGGTACATGTGTGTAATAATGATTTTTTACTTTTAAAGGAAATCATCTGTAAATCCCATTAGTTATCATTTTTCAATTTTCATCTTTCTAAGCATGATTTAACTTCAAGTGTTGCAGTTCTTAAATCTAATTAAAGAATCGCCTTTGGTTCCCATCAGAAAGTCGACCTACTGTAGACTGCTTGATTGAATGTTGGCAATGAACAAATTAAAGCCCCGACCCGTCCTGGTATGAAAGGGCTACGGGGATGTTCCTCGGGTGTAGAGCGGAGCTGAACGCAGCTTGGGGGATGCATGGACCTCATCTCCTGCCAGTGGGGGTACAGGAGGACCTGGTGGGACTGGCAGCGGGTGGATGGAGGAGGCACGTTTCCCACCCAGTGCTGCTCTCCTGATGCCTCCCTGGCAGGTGATCCCTGCTGAGGGGAGCGGGCTGTGACGGCAGCCTTAACTCTGCCCCTTGGGCCAGTGTCCCGGAGGGCAGCGGTGGTCCCTCTCTCCATCAGCACAGCGTGTGGCCTCCCCCTCCCCCTGCTGCTGCAATATCCGATGGCAGCATCCATGGAAACCGCCGCTGACAGCAGCTTGCAAAAGAATTTGTTAATTAAAAGATGTTTAAAATTGTAATAAAGTCGCTATCTTAAATCCAACAGGGATATTGCAAGCGGTATCCCACTCCCCCATCACTCTCCAAAGCTGAAATGCAGCTGGAGATGAAGTGCCCCTTCACACCCAGTTCTCATCTTCTGTTATCTTAGCACGCAGTCAAAAGGCATATATTAGTATTAAAATTGCTATAGTTGCAGAGGTGAGGGCTTAGCCCAACCCTGTGACTAGCCATAAACTCTGTTATCTGTCCCCAAATTTAGCGCAGGGCGAGGCAGTGCGGGGTTTGTCCCTGTCCTTGCTGGAGGAGCCTCTGCAGTGGAGCCATTCCCAAGAGCAAAAAGAAGATAAACGCGGGAGAGGGCAAGGAGGGAGAAAAACTCAATAGCCTGGAAAAACAGTGCAGAATCGCTGCAAAATGAATGTGAGAGCAAAGATCAGGCTTAAAATCTCATTAGAAACTTGTGGGTGATGGAGCTGAGGAAAGGCTGTGTGTGCTGAGTCTGGCGGGTGGGGGGGTGGTCTCGCGGGAAGCAACCGAAATTGTCTTTGTGTTCAAGGTCCGGATCTGCACTGCCTGTGACACCGAACATCGTTTGCTGCCTCTGCGTGCAGGAATCGCACAGTGCAGGGGGGCTGTGAACCTGAGAAGTTAGCAGTCTCTGCTAAAAACAGCTCCAAGTGTCACTTAACAAGCACCTAGGCAGTGTTCTTGTAGAAAAGATGGTGTTCTCTCTGCATGGAACAAAAAGCAGGGAAAAGTAGAAGCCGATGAGGGACGTTCTTTGGAGCAGAAGAGTTGGTGCGGTTTTAATACCAGGCTGTGGCTGATCACTTCCCTAGGGCAATTAAAGCCATAAGGTTACGGGAGAACCTGGGAGTAGATGGGCAGAATCGTCAGCAAGGCAGGGCTTCCACAGGAGCTGCCTTCCAGCGGGGTCCCCGAGACGCCAGACTCCACATAAACCCTGAGGAAAGGGTGTTTGATGTTCCTATGGACAAACAGGCAGGTGAGTTCAGGCCCTGCTGTTTCAAGACTTCCGTACTAAACGTTTTTTGGCAGTTTTCCCTTTCCATCAGTGAATAGGCTGCGAGTAGTCTTTGCGAGCGTAAAGTAGCCCTGGCGGCTGATATTCAGACGTGAGAGATTAAATGCACAGCACGCGGAATCGGGAGAATTAATTTGTTGTTGTTTTCTGTTCAGCACAAAAGGACACACAACCTGGGCATTGAAAATGGTGGTTTTGTTCTTATGTATAAAAGAGTGTAAAATAAAGGCTGGATCTAAATTTTTCCAAGGAAAGTGTTAACTTATTGTAAGGTCAAAACTTCTCAAATTCTTACCTTGTTATTTCATTCTAATTCTTTTCACAAATTGATCTTTTTCTCCCAGCAGAAATAATTGGTTCTGGCCAGTAACAAATCCTCATCTCGATTTCATTGGCTTGTATCTCGGGCAACACAAGAGACATTCTGTAGTGGCTCAAAATATCCCTACTGGATAATGTAAGTAGACCACCAAATTAATCCAATTAAACTTTTTACCCTTTCAAAGTTAAAAACCAAGGATTTGGGCACTACCCACAAACAGAGCTAAACATGCTCAAATCTTTTTACTGTATGCCATTTTTTGCATGTTAACATACGTTTAAATGAAAATGCAGTTATCTCTGCTGGTTATTTCTGTTTACTAGTGTTGCCAAGTAATTAATTTTATGGTTAAAGCGAATGCCTTAAAATGAAGAACTGCATCCCAGCAACATACCTACAGTTAAAAAATATTACTCCTCTGTGTTTTGGGGTTTCAAACCTGTCAATTCCTAATTTGTTTCCTAACCTCCAGGAGGAACAAAACCAAACGGTACTGAGAAAGAAAAAGAGCAGAAATAGTGCCGGCCTGTCTTGCTGAGTAGAGCGATGGATAAAGACTAATTCTCTGTGAACAGCACAACTTATTTTATCGGGGAATGAAACAATGTGCTCAGAAGATGGTTGCTCTCTTTCTGTCTCGCTGGCATGTTTTGGTTTTTTCCACATCTAACACCTACCAGTGCCACTCACAAGGGCACTGGTGGCAGCTGAGAGTTGCATTCAGGAGGAGGAACGCGTTTCAAGCTGACTCATTCCAATAAGCGAACAAAATCCCTCAATCCTTTAAAAACGGCACATAAGAAGTGCGTGCTTGGTGTTTCTCCTTTGCTAGCAATGTGAAATTAGACTATAAAGGTTTTTTCCACACCTTTTTTGCCCTCTTTTACGAGGGGGCTGGTGAGTGGAGGGAAGAGAGTAGGGCTGTCCGTAGCCATGCCCCATCTCGTTCAGCCCACTGCCTCCTGCAGCTGTGGGAGCCTCTTGTCATCTTCCCTCTAAAAATGAGGCTCTAAATCAGTAGCAAAATATTCTCCAAAAGTGTAAAAACAATGCATTTGTGTCAGGTAAAAGTGTATGTTGATTTGACCCGATTTTATCAAACTAAACAGAGGTTTTGACTACTTTTTCTGATATTTCATGTTACTCAGGTCCTACTCAGTGCTGTTTGAGGTATGAGGTACAGCAGAGAGCTGTTTTGTTACTGGCTCAGACCAGAGGAGCACCGTGGCCTGAAGAGGGGTTTGCTTTCCAAATTCACTGTAAAAGTCTGATGCAAGTCAGAAGGGGAAAAAAAAAATTTAAAAAAATCATTTTTCCCAGCCATCAAGGTTGTGTTTCGAGAAGAGCCATCCCTGACCTCTCCGCAGAGCTTCTGCCTCAAGCAGAGACCAACTTGTGTAGGTCCCTCATTTTCTGGTTCCTGGGGAGATGCTGAGCTGTTCGGTGGGGAGCAGTCGCTTTGTCGTGAGTGTTTGTTGGGTTGTTTCCAGTCAGTGGCTGAGGGTCAGGTTTCCAGCCAGGTGGGGGCCAGGCTGCTCGTTTGTCTCCCATTTGTCTCTCATTTGGTGGCTTGCCGTGGCCACCAAGGCTGATGATGAAAGGTGGAGTTGAGCACTCCTTCAGAGCAGTCGCTGCGGGTGAGGTGGCCCTGCCGTGGTCTTCCTGTGGCCATCAGTGCTCGGTTTTCACTGGGGATCATGCTCTTAAGCAGGGTGCGTTTCCACGGGACACGTGGAAAGGATGGAGTTTGGGCAGGGGCAACTCCGAAGGGGTGTCTCTTCCATAATCTGAAAGTTAGAAAACATCACAAACTAGATGCACGTTGACAGTGACATACCGCTGCAAGATGATGACTTGCTGGATGCCGTTGTTGCGCGTACGATGCCTTAATTAGTCCCTTTGAGGTAGCTGGTACCGATAAGGACTCAGCTGGAGCATTTGTTTGTCCACCTTGGGGGCACGGGACTTCAAGAAAGATATACGGGAGGGTAAAGGTTAACTGCACGAACGATGAGGAATTTAGAAAATGGGATGTAGGACAGCAAGTTTGAAATAATGCAAGCTGTCACCGGGTCTCTTGGCTTGGCGGTGCCACGTGGGAAGGTGTAAAAGCCCTGCTCGGAGCGGGGAGTAGCCTGTGGTCTGTCTGCTGTGAGTTGGATCAAGAGCGGTAAGTTGCGGCGAGGAAAATGTAGGTTAGATTTTAAGGAAAAAAAACCCAATCCCAACAACAAAAAACTTTGCAACAGAGAAGAAAGAAGCCCCAGAGAGTCTGCATGTGGCAGTTCTGGGGTGTCCGGCATCAGGGGGGTGTTTGAGGAGAGCTGGATAAATGCTGGTCAGGACGGGTCTGGATCACCAGTACTGCTGACAGGAGAGGGGTGAGGGGCTCCCTGCGGTCGTAGAGCCATGTGGTTCCCTCATTCTTTATTTTTATGATAGTTAATCCTGGAAAATTGTCACAGCCAATGCGAAAAGTGGGGTCTTGCCTCTGTCTGGCAGCTGATCGTCAGGGGACGGAGGTGGGTGCTGGGGGAAGGTGGCTCTCCTGACCTGCTCACCACATCCTAGCAGTCGCGGGGTCGCTGCGTGCGGGGGTAGCTCTGCTTCTCTTGAAGATATCCCCTTCTTTGTATGTTAATAATTTCTTAAATTTTTCCAGCGCTTTCCATTATGGGCTTTGTACTGATGGATAAATAGTATTTTTTTTCTTATCTGATGTACTCTGCATAGAAATAATATCAGTGCATCTTCCAGCCTGGATTCTACATTGCCTCGTTGGTTTTTTTTTTTATCATGTGTCAGGTCACTAACATCACTTCAGTAGGGTTTTATAATTGCATTTAATATGTCACTTACTATGCACGCCTCATCTGATTTCTATGGCAATAATGAGATAATTTATCTTTGCTGGGTTGCACAGTCAGTTGTGTGTTGATAACGTGTTTAATTTTACCGAGTTACAAAATCTCGGCTGATTTTAGAGGAGGGTCAGAGCTGAGATAATTCTGTATTTTAAAATACTTATCAACTCCAAACCCTTAATGTGAGCTTTCTCTTTGTCTTTTCAGCTAGGGCAACTCCATCCTGAATTTTATTCAGAGAATTCATAAAACTTCTGTTGTTTCACTGATAAACACAATGGGAAATTCTGTTTTTTTGTTTATTAGCTGTTCAGGGCTCATTTTGGGGAGGGGGAAGGTGAGGGGGAGACTGAGCCAGCTTCCCGGTATCAGAGCTATCAAAACAGCAAGTCTTCCTGCCTTGCAGCAATAAAAGCACAGCGAACAAATTAATGAGTGGGGGGGGATATCTTCTGTGACTTCTTTTTTTTTCTTTCTTTTTTTTTTTTAATTTGACAGGAATGTCTGGAGCTGCATTCTATCATTTTTAGCCTGAACAAGGGATGTCACTTGTAGGAATGGTTTTAGTTTTTAGCCACTTTCTCAAGTACTGGACTGTTTGCTTGTGAAGTTAATTGCTCTTTTATTTTACGGTGACCCTGGCTGTGTTTCATATCTGAAGAAAAATGACATTTGGGTTTTCTAATTTAGAAGCACAAAAGATGTTGAAAGAGACAGCGTTAATACCTGATTCGCATACCGAAAAAAGGTGCTTGTGTGAAATTATAGGCTGCTGAAGCTGGGACCAAAGATAACATTATTAGACTTTTGCAATAAATATGATTAATGGGACAACAGGACTATCATTTGGGCCACCTCTTGTGTATATACCTTATTTATTTTCATGAATAGGATTTCATAATTTAAATCAAATATGTGCATGCATGTACTATTTTTTTTTAATCTCTCGTTTTCCCCTTATTTGGAGGTTGAAAATGTTCCCTGTCTAAAAACGTTCATGTTTTCTGAAGTCCACCCTGGCAGAATTCTTAGAAAAGGAGGAACGGCCCCTCGTGTATCATCTCTTCCTCTGATTAAGATCGAGGAGGCTTAGGAGAATACAGGTTGTTCTTCGTAATGGAAAAAACTTGCCCCAAATGTGAAAAGAGTAGTCAATTAGGAAGAGCTGCCACTTTTTTAAGGCTATGAAACGGTAGGATAAAAATGAGCGCTCTGGCTCTTGCTGAGCTTGCTGGGAACAGCTGCTGTGCAGGATTCCTCCTGAAAACCTTGTCCAAACAAATCATCATTTAAATACAGAATTGTTGCTTTACCAAAGCCTCAGTCTTGCAAGATCTTTCACGTCTGCACTTGAGATGGATGTATCGTAGTGCGGAAGCCTGCGACACATCCTTCAGTAGTCTCTTAACCTTTGGTACAAGGGGAATCAAAGCACAGGGCAACACTCAGCTTGTGCTCACTCACGTTTCGCCGTGCCTTGGCTTTTGTCAAGCCTGTAAAGAAATTTCAAGTCCAGCGATGATTCTCCCCCCTGCGTTGCCTCTCTGAGCATAGATGGAGTTTTTAGACATTTCCCACTATTTTTAAGACTGAGATAAAGTAAAAAATGTCCCTTCACAAAACTGAGAGGGGTTTTTTTAACCTTTTAAAAGCACAGGCATGGCAGATAGTGGGTGGACAGTGGCATCGGCACGATGCATCGGCACAATTCCTGTGCCTCCCGTGGGGTCAGCAGAAGCGTGCATTATCCCGATGTGCTGTTTTCGAGTCGGGGGGGGGAATCTTTCAGAGCCCTAAATCATCTTTTCTGAGCAAAGATCAGGAAACATTACTCTAGCAGCTAAGCTAGACCCATGAGCTTTTTTCCCCCTTGAAACCCTGCAATGCCCTTTGTTTCCCCCTTCCTTGTCTTGACTTCATCCTGCAGGACAGAGCACTCCCGCTTCCTTGTGTGTGGCTGGTTTCGCACCAGCCTCCGTCACAGTTGTGTCTTGAAAACCAGCGTGTCTGTCAGCTCTCCTCTGGGAAACAGCTGGTTTCTTTGTTCTGGCAAGCCAAAATAAAGGCGAAAAAGGGAATAAACACATTTTCTGAATACTGGTATGACCTGATATGCTAAGAGGTTTCATTCATGTTTATATCTCTGACCAAGATGTTAATTGCCACCTCAGAAGCTGATGATTTGTTGAAATGGGGGAAAAAAAAGAGAGATTTGGCCCATCTGAAAGGTGAAATATTAATATTTTTTCTCTAAGGTCCTGGAAAACCCTTAACTGTTAGCAAGATAAAATATTTTGAAAAGCATCCTAGTGTTTAACAAATATTAGGTGCTTTTCCAATTGGTGAAAAAAAAACCTTTTAAGCCTGTGAGTCCAAAATCTTTCCTGCTTTTACTACCTGGAAGCAGGAATTGAGTGTGGCCTGAGTTCTAGCAAGAGTGTGAGATGAAACAAGGTGACCACCTGTCCTGCTTGCGATCCCCCTCCAAACCGCCCTCACCTCTCTGCTGGGGAGTCGGGCTTTCACGGGGGGTGGGAGGGCAAAGGCTGTTGCTCTCAAATAACGTGCACCGTGTTCTTCATGTTTGTAAAACTCACTGGGGTTTTACTGAAATGGCTTTGGTCCGGGATTTAGATGGGCGCCCGGTGCCGTGTCAGCAAAAGCTGTGTTTGCTCACCAAACAGGTTTTTGCTGAGGTGGTACATGGGCTGTGAAACCCTAAATGTCAGTCCCTTTTCCAGCCCGTCTTGTGCAGAGACTAAAATAGGAAGCTCAGCTTCCCCAGTGCGTCGTCCTGCCTGTCATCCAAGGGTGGATAAAACGTGTTTTGAAGGCACAGGCTCCCTCCCAGTACGCCTGTTTGAAGTTGGTTTCCCTGCCGCAAAGCCGGCTGCCTTCCCCTCAGCTAAAATCTGCTGCCTGTTCAGGAATTGTGTTTGTAAAACAAGTTTTAATCTCCGTGCAACGTGTTAAACTGGTGTCAGGGTCTGTCCCGAGAAGCACGGTGGATTGCCATCCCTCCTGTAGCCAGGGCTGCCTTTGTCGGCTCTTGCTTTTTAAGGGAACAATGCTGAATTTAAACAAGAAGCAGGAGCAGCTTGGCTTTTTGATCCCTATGCTGAAACACATCCTCATTTGAGGATCAAGGTAGCTCTGGAAATTCCTACATCTTGAGCTGTTAAATGATGTAAAAACCTCCAAAATGAATATACATGCAGCGCAAAGGTGTTAGCTTAAGTGCTGAAAGCAGTGTAACTGTATCAGTCCATGCCAGAGCCCAAATTAATAAATCCAGCCCCAGGAGTTTTCCTGGTGGGTCCAAGCTGGCCAAGAAACGGAGCTGGCTGTGACCGCGCTGCTCGCCCTCCCAGGTCCAGCAGAGCTTGGGCTTGGGCATTTGCACTACCGGCCTTTGCTCGGTCGAGATGGGTGCTCCGATATACATCCGATATTTGAAGGGACTTTCTGTGGGGAAAACCCTCTGGAGAAATGCCGGGGTTGGGTCACAATCTATTCCTACTCTCTGCTGTCTCGGGTAGAGTGGCTTGCGGCTGATGGATGTGATGCTGAATGGCAGCGGTGAATGCACACGTATTTCTCAGGATGTCACTAGAAGAGAGGAAAAAAAAATCTGAACTGTAGTACTGTGTCTTCACAAGAACACAGCTCCTGTGCCTGTTACTGTCATGAACGTGTGTTTAGAAAGGAAACCTGCCTGGTATTTCTCATTTCAGGTACTAACATAGTCCTCTACCAGTAATGTAGAAAACGGCTCAGAAAGCTCTCTCTATATAGCATCTATATATTTGGGATTAGCCTTTTTTCTTTTTTTTTTCTCTTTTAAGTGAAATATTTTTATTAAACATCCTTATATTTCCTCACATATTAACTGAGTGAGTAGGTATTTGCATCTGGCTGGTCTGTGGCCGGTTTAAGAAGTGTCATCACATAAAGAATTTATCTGGGAACCATATTTAGCTCTCGAATGTATAAATATAGAAGAAGGTAGGAATTTCCTGAAAACTGGTGCATGATAAAACTAAGGAAGAAGAGGAGGAAGTTCAATTTAATTTCTGGCAGGTCAAAGTATAGAAATACTTGTACATGCCTTGCTTGCTTTGTAGCACCAAAGACACACATATATTTTTCCTTGTCTAAGATCCCTGTCAAATTATCAGCTTGGGAAATGAGATGTGCATTGAATTTTGACACCAGTGACAGCCCAAGGAAGGGATCAGTATCGTTTTGGTACCAGGTGATGTGGCTGTACCGTAGTTTAGCAGCTGGCTTAGTGATCTCCAGGGTAAGAATTTCTTCCACTTCATTGCCAGCATCCTCTTCCGAGGAAATCAGCGCGGACTTTTGCAAATAGCTTTGTCCTTTCTCCAATAGACTGGGCTCTTAATAATCAAAACGAGTTGCAGGCATTCCATTAATTGTCCAGATAATTAGCTTCAGGCAATCTGGCATTTCGTCTTTGTCTCTGACTTAATCTCAGCTAGTTTTTGTTCAGCCACTGGCATGTGTAATTCCTCATCTATTTTGACATTTCTCTGTCACATTAGCATTTGTCGTATTTCAATTCCTCTAGACTCGAACAAGCTTTAATCAATCCTACTGGTTTGCAACTTACTTACGCTACATAAAATGCACACAGTTGTAACTTTTTTGGCCCGACGGTTTGATAAACGTGTGTTTTCTCTTCCTAACACGCACTTGCCATATTTGCTGGCTTGCCTCGTATTTCTCATAGCGCCCCCACGTAAGTTGTTTAAAACCTCCTGCAAGAATTCTCCTTCCCTGGGTGTGTATGTGGTATTTCAAACCTAACTTTGGTTTTATTCATCCCTAGAATGATGCCAGATGGTGAAACGCAAGGACGTGCGATAGGGCTGCGTGTGTCTGTGCGCCCATGTGTGCGCACACACACACACACACACACGTGTGTTTCATCTCTGCGTGCATGAACGCACAGGGCAATTCAGTGCGATGGGAAGTTTTATTAGATAATAAAGCTGCATTTTAAGTTATGCAGATCACTTCAAGTGAGGACTTAAAAAAAAAAAAAAAGGATTTATTTAGCTCTACGCTGTATATGGCTTTATAAAAAAAGCTGTTTAGCAAGCTCTGCTATTACTGACGGGGAGCACTTCTATTACCCTTCCCCGGGAGTTGGATGCCTTCTCCTGCTGGGTCCGGATGGAAAAGGAGAAGCTGTTATTCTGTGTTCATTTGGAAAACCGTGAACCTCCCCATTAGTGATATTGGTCCCAAAGTGCTAGTCTGAAACACTGCGCGGGCATCAGGGGCTAGCCCTTAAATCTGTCACTGGTTCCCTGGGTGCTGCTCACGTTGCATGTGAAACTAGTAACGAGGTGGAGAGATTTGGCAGTAAAAAGAGGAAACATCTTCCTGCTAAGTAGATATTTATTATTTTTTTTTAATTAGGTTTGAAGCTGTTGAGAAATTCAGAATATTAGAGCAAGATCTGGTGGATAGGTGTTGTGTGTGCAGAGGATAACAGAAGCCCGTTCCTTCTTTGAATATTGGGGGGAAGGTATATACAATATGTGTACATTCTGCAGAAAGAACAAAAGCTCTAAATAGTGAATTCACTCAGTTGTTCTACGCTTGACTGAATTTCCTATCCTTGGTTTGCTTTTGAAGAGGAAACACTGTGACTTCTTCCCCTAAGGCCAGAAGTTTCCCTTGGTCTTTTTTGGCTTGGGTTTGTTTGGGGTTTTTTTTGTAAGCCCAGGAGCAGTCAGGCAGAGGAAATTTTATCAAGACACAAGTGCTTTATCAAGATACAAGAGCTGCATACCCTGGCGCAGCAGATGCTCTCCTTAGGACTCTTCTAACCAAGACGTGCCCATCGGGGTGGAAGCACCACCAGCAGCGTCGCATCTGGCACCCTGGTGCCCCGCCGCCCTCCTCCGCGCTCGGTGACACCACCTCGCGCTGAAGCTGCCTCGGGCTTTGTATCTTAATTGATCGGTGAAATCATTGCAAATATCGAGGGTGCTACTGCTCAAAAAAAAGCAAATTTGCGCCTTCTTAAGGAGCCCCAAGGCTCACTGGTGGAAGTGCTGGACTTTGAACCTAACCAGGACCAAGCACTGAGCATCCCAATGTCGCGCAGGTCCTTAAAGAAAAGAAAAAAAAGAAAAGAAAAAGGACGTTTCTCTCAGTGATATTTCTGAGTCTTGTGTCCATTTCTGTGCGGGGAAACCTGCCTCATGCTGCTTGTCTTCGAGGGAGACGTCGAAGGGGCTTCTGAGCTGCTGCATTTCGGGTGTGAAGCGCGAGGCGGTGGCTCGGCAGTTCTCCTCCCAAGAGCTCTGCTGCTCGGGAGGGGTGTCACGTGCAAACGCTGGAGAATAATATAAAGGGTGCTGCTTTTGCACATAAAGCACAGTTAGATAAATGCCTAACTTTGTGCATACAAGTAGTCCTGCTTAAGTACATTCTGGAGTTGGAACTCATAAAATCCATTACTTCATCGATACCTAGTTCCTATATGAGTCTCCTAAATGGAGTTTAAATGCAATTAACACTTTTTTAAAGATCCTAGTCTCCTTCGGATTGAGAGGAACCAACTGCAGCTTTTTTCTCTTTTGTTTTTTTCTTTTTTTCTGCTGAACCTGATAGGGCCTCTCTAGCCTAGGATGCTGCGTGGATTTTTCATGTTTCGGGCTCAGTTTTTGAAGCACTGTGGTAGATAAGGTATTTGTAGCTTTTAGTAGAGTTAAATTGGGTTCATACTGTAACCTGTTCCTCTTTATATATTATTTCCTCTGCAAATACGCTGGTGTTTTATGGCAAGAGGTGTCATTTTATGTAGTCTTTTAGAGTTTAGGTCAAACTCATCAAAAGTTCCAGGCTCTAAGATTTTACCATAACTCATCTAATCTCTTTCGTAACGCCATAAATCTTTTGCCCGTTGGCTTGCATGGGGCTTTGTTTGATCGGTTTTAAAAAAAAAAACGTGTTTTTTTAGGGCAAGTTTAGTCTTCTTTTGATAGAGGGATTTACCACCTGTGGTGCAATAGGTAGGTCTCCCTAACTAAGAGATTTTAAAGCCAGAAGGGGCGATTAAATTATATAGTCGGCGTGATACAAGCTATAAAACGTGATTTAAACTAGGTATTTTCTGCAGTGAATCCCCCAAGTGGAAACAGAAGCTGTTTCAGCCCCCTTGCCTGAAAAAGCATCTCCTTCTCGGTCTGCTCCAGAGCAGCTTGATCTCTCCTAGCGTTGACCGAAGGAAGGGAGACAGATGAGGTTTCTTTGGTAAATATGTACTGTTTATTTTTAATAAGGACAACTTTCAAGTCGCGTGATTCCTTCTACTTGCGGATGACTCTTTCTCAGCCTCCTCACACATTTTGCAGCCGTGGGAGGAAGTATTTGAACACAAACGTCGTTTGGGATTTATGGAGACTGCTCATGTGAGTAGAGTTACTCATTTGCATTACTATTTGCTGGCATAAGCTCCTGCATTGTGCTTTGCCTTTTATTTTTCCCTCTGTGGACCCACTACCACCCTTCAGCGGGATGAGCTTGTAGGGAAGAGCAGAAGCACACGGTGGGATTTGGGCTCAAGTCCCGGCTTCAGCCAGGCTGTTACAACAACCTTTCAACATCTGGGCTGAGAGCTTTTCTCTGATTTATTGCAGGTGTTTCTGGAGTTAAGAGGTGAGCTGCTGCACCTCTGCCACATGTGCTGGCTGTAGATAGGCGTTTGTATTGAGATTACCTGAGAAATGGGGTTAGGGAAACTTTGAAGATGACAGAGCTAATCAGCATCCTGCATGCCCGGTCTATCAGGCACATCAGATTCCCGGGAAGGACAGAAATACCACGTGCGGGAAATAAGGGTCAGGAATGACGGGGTGGGGAGGAGGGAGAGAGAGGTTTAAGAAGCTGCCAGCAAGAAAATGGAACGAGTCGGGAATGCTGCCTGTCAAAAATGAGAAGCTGATGCATGCTTATGAGAGGAGCCATTTTTTGCTTTAATATCTCAAATTTTAGATTGTTGCTGTTCATTCTGCAGTGGTTGGGCAGAATGTAGCACGGTGAGGTCCCAGGCTGTGATGCTTTGGTTGTCGTCCTTGTGGTACTCTCCTAAATTAATAAATAAATTACATTAATAAATGTAATGCATTAGAGTAATAAGGTATAATGCTACTTTTTTTTTCTGGGTGTGACAACAACAATTTGCCTTTAATCAAGAAGTTATATCCTCCTGAAATTTCATTTATAGGCTCTTTCCTAAAATTAGGAGCTTAGGCTATTTCCTGTCAGTCTTAGTCTGCACTATTTCTCCTAAATTATTTAAAGGTATTAAAAATGCATGGCACATACACTGTACCAAGTTTAATGAAAGAAAAGATTGGTCCTGACTTTACATGGAATTACACATTAGCCATTATTTATTGTTGCACTTTATTTCATTTGGGAAACAGAATTAACTCAGATGAATACTTTCTGATGGACATTACTCAGTAATAACCCCTATGTTATTTAACGTGTTTTGCAGATCTACACATTATGTTTCCAAAGAAAGCGCATTTTCCATGCAAATTGAACAAGGCAAAGTCACCTTTTTAAATTGCAAGAATTTACCATGATAAAATCTAGCGTTATCTATAAATTATGTGTCTTTTTCTGTCTCCAGTTAGGCTGGAGAGAGTCAAAAATTTAAGACAAAATCCCTTCTCCTCTCTCTCCTCTCTCTATCAGTCTCCTCTATTTATGTTTTAAGGATCTGGGGGTTTGTCTTGAAGCTGTAGAATCATCAGGAAGCTGCAACCTTGTTAAAATACTGTGAAGTTAAATGAGTCTCATGTAAATTAGGTAGTGTATTAGGTTTCTCTGATACTTGGCACCTTCTCTTTGACTGGAGAGTCTAATAGGTTGTTAAAGAGTAAAGCAATTCCACTGGTAATTGGACGTGTATTAGCCTGGCTCGATACAGAAATACATTCTGAGAAGAGCATATATATCAGTTGCAGAAAGATGTAATACTTTTCTCCTGATGTCACCCATGCAGATAAGGGGCAAAAGCTGGCGATGCTGGGGACTGTGGCTGGAGACCCCCCCGAGCCATGGCTGAGCTCTGGGGCTGTGCAGGAGCATTCGCACGGACAGACAAACGCCATCTGATTCAGCTCCGTGTGTCCCCCATCAGCAAGGCTCATGGGCTGGTTGCGATCTTCCAAATCCAGCGCTTCTGCAAGGAAAAAAAAAAAGTAATTTAAACAACTGTTCGTAACAAAGCTGCGATTTTGCTGCTTGGGAGAGAGGTGCTGTATGAGGTTGTAGTTGTCAAGATCTCTTTGGGCTTTTGTCAAGGGATCTTATGGGAAGTTTTTCTTAAAACCTGTGACCAGGAGCGGGATGGTCCCTTTCCCAGCCCAGTCGGTCCCCGCATCCCTCCTTCAGCATCTTCTGGTGCTTGCTTGACTTGAGGCCTGACCTCCTCATTTGCTGGGGGGTTTGTCTCCTGCCTCCCTGCCGTGGCATCGCTCCCGCGGGCAGTGGAAGCCCTGGCATTGGAAGTGGTCTGTCTTGTGGCAGGACATCCCCAGCCAATGCTGCCGATCTCCACCGAAAAAAAATCTCAGCCAAAATGAAGAGTGACCTTGTCAGTGATGCTGGGTGCAGTAATTATGCACGTTTGCATAAATGTCGCTAACATGTGCTGTTGCTTCTGGATGAGAGCTGGTCCACACTTAGCAGTAGCACAGTACTAAGCCATTAATTACAGGAGTCAGAGGAGAGGTACAGCTGCAGATCTGCCCTCTCAGGATTTATCAGGCTCCATTTTGTTATCAATGGTTTATTTATTAAACCATCACAAATGGTGCATGTGCTCGGCCGGCCACAGCTCAGCTCGGATATTTCATCTGAATCAATGGAAGCAATCATCTGCTTTACATCAGGTATCGAACCTGATCAAGTGATAAATGACTTTATTGTCTGAGTGGAATTGACTGGAGCTGATGCCTGGAGCTGGGGGTGGGGAGTGTGGTGGTAAAAACACTGGATTCCTCCATAACTGGTGCTTTTGTGCCTTTTTTTTTTTTCCCCTCCCCATCTCTAGTGTGCTCCAGCTTTTCCAAAGCAAATCAGAGTCTTTATCTCTGCATGGCTGAACCTGGTGCAATGAGGGGAGAGTCTCATGAACCAAGAGAGAATGTGCTGGAAAGCAAAAGTGAAGGGGGTTCGTTAATTGTGAGATGCATTAGAAGTCAAGGGGGTGACTAGAAGCGGTGGCCACTGCACTGGTCTCAGCTCTGACCTCTCTGCAGCGAACATCACACACAAATGGTCCCAATGGGCTTTGGGGGTGCCCTTTGGCTTTTAGAAGCTGCTGCTAAAAAAAAAAAAAAAAAGCTAGGCAAACTTAATTGCATATGAAATTTTTAAAAAAAATCTGCAGAGTGGCAGTTGATTCATTTTGGGAGATGGCAGGGCATTGCCTTAGGTTTATTTCTCCACACAGGACTCTGTTTTTAAGGAGGACAGCACGTCCCCTTATATGCCTCTGAAACATGGGGCTTTGGAGCTCACAAGTTTTGTGTTCTTGATGCCTTCATTCTTCTCTTCCCTCTGACCAGTGGTCTCACAAAGAAGCCAGAGTTGCTCCACTCATACTACTCACTGTGTATTTCCCCTGTAACACAGGAGACTACTCACCTAAGGATGTTTTGGTTGGCAACTTGCTTGGAGGTCATCATTCTTGCATCCTGTAGTCATTTCTGTTACTGCAACAGCAGAGGCTCTTCCTTGGCCATTAGTAGGATACAGTGAATACCTTTGGCTGGGTGGCCCAAGACTGGAAAGAAGCCCCATTTAGGGTACTTTTCACGAGGCCTGTTGAGGTCCATCGAGGGTGTCCTGTTTTCTGCAGTGAGCTCTGAGCCCATGGATGTTGTAAGAGAGAAGTCCAACTCGGTGCGAATCCCTTGCCTTTGCGCTGAGGGTAATTTCAGCCCAGACCTGTGTCCTTGACAGCTAATTCACCCTCACGCAGGCTGCTTTGCAGGGGCGATGTGACTTGCATGTTGTGTGAGGTCTGTTAGTGACATAATGAGGCTTTATTGGATTAAAGGGCTTGCTGCCAGAACTAATTGTTCAAAGGAATATGTAGGTTTTAATAAGCCTCCAAAACTAGCCTTTATAAGATCTGCATTCATATATTTCACGCTCATGCTAGCAGTAATTCAAGCGTGCTGTTCCTCCCTTATGACCAGTACATACAGGAAGGTAGGCATGTCATAGAATGGTTTAGGTTGGAAGGGACCTTAAAGATCATCTAGTTCCAACCTCCCTGCCATGTAAAACCTTGGTATCCAATGGTGTTGGGAAAAAAAAAAAAAAAGTCCTGGGCCAGTGTATTATAAAAATGTGTTAAATAAGTGTTTACAACCTGTATTTGCTAAATTATATCCATGGTACTTTGTACTCAGCCTGCTGAACTGAACATAGAAAGGGGTAGGGAGGTCATTTTATTTTCTCCTGAGAATAACATGGTCTTTTGTCTTTTACGAGTAGTTAAGTCTGAGTAGGTTTCTGTATTGGCTGCTGGTGGTGATGTTAGACAGAAAAAAACCCCAAGGCATAGAGTACTCAAGTGCTTCCTCACCACGCACTGCCTTTCAGAAGTGTGTGCAAAACTTTATAAACCAGCAAAAGTAGCTGCAAGAGAGCAAAATCTGATACAGCTCTGCCAGGAATGCCTTGTTACGTGGCATTACTGACCCTTGGTGTGGGCTGTGCAAACCCACTCCCCGCTTCCCAATGCCTGTGTGTTGCTGCCTACACTGTGCAGGACCCAGGATCATACTCCTGGCTCCACTGCTGGCTGCCGTTTGACGCTGCGCAAGTCATTTAACATCAGTGTGGCTGTCTTCCCCCCTTCTCGGGGCTTATTTGCTGGTGCACAGATGTAAACTTACAACGTGGAGTGGAAACCTTCCTGAGTAGAAGCAAGGGAGAGAATTAGTTACCCACCGGAGCTCACAGTTGATGCTGCGTGATGGGATAGCACTGGGGAGTGGGAGATGGATGGACGGATGGATGGATGGATGGATGGATGGATGGATGGATGGATGGATGGATGGATGGATGGATGTGTAGCCATCTAGCAGCCACAGCCCATTCCCTGCGTTTCTCTAATAGCTTCCTCAGAAGAGCTGCCTGGACTACATGAACTTGACCTGCAGGGTGGGAGATAAGGGCAGTTGCACACCTAAACCACACAGAGAGATAAATATTCACCTGTCATCTTGGGCAACTGTTAAAAAAACCCGCTCCCAAAGGGCATCTCTAAAAAGATACAAAGCAGTATTTTCAAGGATTTGCACAAATACAGGGAAAAAAACCCCAAACCTGAGTGTTTAATTCAAGACATCCAAGCAGCAAGTGTCAGCATAGAAAGAGAAAAGCACAAATATACCCAGTCCTAAAGACCTGCCTCCTGCCTGTTCATGGGTGGTCTGTTCCGGGGGGAGCACCAGTGCAATGTGTGGATGAACACGTCATTTCCTACCAGCACCAGGCTTTTGGGGTGTATCCCTGAGAACTGCAGCCTGAGCACACCTTTGCTTCCGCCTGGATTGTCCCCTGGGAGCGGGCAAGGACCTCGTCAGCAACTCGATTGATACTGGTGACACCCCAGCAATTGACATCCACAGAGGAAGCTTTCCCAGTCGTCACAATGCCTACTGTTCTTACTTTCAAAAATGTTCATAACTGCAATTCAGCTTGGAATAAGTGAGGCTCTCTGATTTATAAAAGGGAGAGCTGCTATTTTCCACTGTAAACCTACTTCCTAGTCATTTTTGGTGCTCTATGATAGTGAGAAGATGTTCGAGATCGAGTTCCTAACTGATGACTAACACAGGGATACCTTTTGTGTGTGTGTGTACTCTTGTTTTCCCCTGCAGTACTACTAGTCATAAAAACGTGGTGAATATAAGAAATGTGTAAAGCTGCAGTTGTTATATCTTCTTTCCATCAACCCATTTTCTGTATAAAAGAGGTCAAATCACATTAGGTTTTTACCATTGAGATCCCAGGGCTTCAGAGCAATGTGAATCTGGTCAATGGAAAATTAAACTAATGTGTGCTTATATTTATGCACTAAAAACTGCACTGATTTTTCTTTTTCTTTTTTTTTTCTTCCTTCATTTTATTTTGCATTAGTTTAGAGAAGTTAATTATCAAACCATAAAAGTGCACGGTAAAAGATTATGAATGGAAAATGATTACTCTTTTAAACATTTTGTTGGACAGCAAGTTCCACAAAAAGAAGAGATTGTTGCCTCAGAGTTACTGTCTTGCTCCTCACTTGGGTATGAAATGCATTCAAATTTATACTAGCCAGTTCTTTGGTGTGCAATTTGTGTGCATGTTGATAGGGTTTCAAAAAGTGTTGTGGTTTTGGTTTTTTTTTAACCCTCCGGGGACTTTTTATGTGCAAGCCAAGTGCTTCTGCACGCATGATAGAGCAATTTCTTTGCTCTGGAAAGTGCTGCTAGATAGAAATACAATAGCAGAGCAAACAATGACTTCCTCAGAATTGTTACTTGTTCAAATAAGGATACCATAACAAAATCTTACACAGGGTCAAAAGTGCTCGTCTCTCTACTGATGAGATCTCTCTCAATAAATTTTGGCAAGTTTCCAAACAGAGGGCATAGTTTATTGAAAGTTGGTGCACAGGGTAGAGAATAAGCTTATATACACTCCTGAACTGGAAAATCACTTCATTTAAACCTTAAATCTATTACTAAGTTGGGGGTTTTTTTAATTATTTTGGGCTTGTTCCCTAGCTAGAAATAGATTGGCAGCGTTTTATTTCAATCATAGGACTCATACTGATTTAGCCTGTTGGAAAATCTGAAGCTTGATGGAGATGTTTTGGGGGTATTTTCCAAAGTTTAGCACTTCATCTCACTGGATTTGTTTCATGCAGTGCCAACAGAGCCTGGAGAGTAAAGGTGCATAAATACACACACATATGCATCCTTAGAAGACTAGGGTATTCGTACAGTATATTATTATACAAAAGTCTATCATGAAAACTTGAACTCAAACTAAGCATGTACATGTATATGCAGTGCCCATTTCAAGAGCAAATTCACAGCACATACTGATTTTAAGGGGATTAATAATCTATGAATAATACATATCCAAGATACATAGCAGCAGTGTGGGTTTGGAAATGGAGAAAACTTGGGCGAAAGGGGGAGACTGTGTGTCCACACTGAACATGGACTCGCTGGGGCAGATCTGACAGTGCAAACCAGCACGAGGTCTTTTGGCTTTGGAAAAGGAATAGTGATATAAAACAATGGAGCATCTAGTTCAATCCGTATAGCATACAGATCTATTACTATTGCATATAAGTAACCATTTCATTCTAGCATTTAAACGACTGCTCCCTTCTTAAACCGTATGCTAATTTTCGTAAAGAGATGTCTAATTGCTCTCTTTATATGCAGCTCCAAGTCAAAAGCTTAATTTATCCCTCCAGTTGGATAATTAAATCATACAATGTTCATCTCTTGTGACTCTTCCTGTCCCAGAAATCTTAAATTCTTCTTCTCTAGCTGTCTTCCAGAGAGCACAGCTCCTGACAAAGCCTTCACCTTTAATTTACTTGCACCAGTAAGACAGCAGTTTGTCTCAATTCAGAAGCGAGGCTTCATTTTCCTTTCCTTGAGTTTCACTGCGTATTTCTTTTCCTAGAAAAGAAACCCCATCTCTCCCACATGTACCTTCTTCAGGCAATACAAAACAGAATTATCTGGGGTTTTGGTTTTTTTCCCCGTGACCTGATTTTGCAAACCTGCAAGCACTCCCGTTTACATCAGCAGCCTGGCTTGCGTGGGGATGGTTTGGGGAGTGGGTTAACTTGAAAATCCAAAAATGCTATTTCTGTCTAGCGCAGTATGAGCATTACAGTTTGGGGCAGTTAGAGCTAGAGGTCCAAGGGTGAAGCTCCTGCATGGAAACAGATGATGATGATGCCTTGCTGCAGGGAAGTCCTGGGAGTCACCGATGCAGAGCCCCACACAGCAGCAGCCTGCAGAACCGTAGACTTGTATTGGAAAATAAATTGAAGGTCTAGGAGAGTTCACGCTTGGTGAGGCACTTCTATTAGAATTCCATGCTTTGTGAGGTTCAACCTCCTTACTTCATTTCTTTTCTTCAAAATAAGAAGTTTTGGAAGCTCAGCTGCGGATTGAGTAGATCTAAGCGTGAGCAGTCCTGCTAAAGTGAGGATGACCATACACATGCCAAAAACGAAGACCACCAAGTCAGCCTTTCTCAGATAAGAAAGCCAGGGATCGCTGAAGGGCTTCCCTGTGGTGTGCTTGTGGGGTTGTAAGAGATGGTGGGACAGTGAGTTTGCAAAGTGGCACCTCTGGTGTTGAAACGTTGGTTCTGATATTGTTTCTTGGGTCTAACAGTGCCTATACGTGCAGTCGTGTTAACTTTGCCTGGCCATTATGCTCTCGGTGGCACCGCTGTGTTGTTGCACGTTAAGGCAAAGGTTTGGTGAAGTAAGAGAAGCTGACCCTACCAAAGCTAGCTAAGGGCTGGCTTTGTGCTGTGCGTTGTGTTAGGGTACCGGCTCGCTTCTGAGGTTTCACAGCCTAGCGTGTCTACTAGCAGTGCTGGCTTTTCTTTACTGGAACTGCAGATCAGCATCTCGTACTTCACCCATTGATTTTTAAATGCTTCATGTTTTCCAGTACATTTCATTCATGTCACTATTCAACATCGGCATTTAAACGTCATTTGAAATGACTGCGCTGGTTTAGCAGGTGCTGAGGCGCCGCTCGCCCTCCTTTCCCATCTTCCCCAGTATCGACCCTGTAGGATCTTCTGTCTCTGCTGTCTCCCTCCATCCTGACTCAGGGTGATCCCTCAGGAATTCCTGGTGGAAAAGCTAAGATGTTCCTAGAATTTAAATTAAATGTGCTTTGTACCCAAATGTATGCAAAGTGTGTTTATTTTGGGTCACACAGCAGTCTATCTTGCGGTGCAGCACCTTGTTGAAAAAAGCCATCAGTTCTCCTGATGGCATTTGTAGCGTTGGCTTTTGCTGATAAAGCCCCTGCCGGCTTTTGGGCTTAAACGGAGGCAACAGAAGTTATGGAAATTTCACTCTCCCTGCAACTGGCTGGAGAGCAGAGGTGGGAGGTGTCGTAAGTATGGATTTTTTTCCCTTCTATTTGATTTTGAAATAGCTCATTTGTCAGATTTTGGATAAGGGTCTTTGCTTGTGCAGAGGTTGTGGGTCCTTAGTGGGCAGGTTTGAGTGCAAATAGTTTGCAGGAAGGCAGGCTCCTTTTTGTGTTGCAGTCAGGTGGCCTGCTGTCAATGTAGGCATTCTTTAAACATCACTAATGCTTCTTTAAGTGTTGTTTCATGTAAAACTTGTAGAAGAGTGATGCTTGAAGAACAGACTGTAGTTGAAAGAAGGGGCTGAACTGCCTGAACTAGTTTCCAGAATAGTGCACTACATGCTGTGGGTCAGCTTTAGTATCTACAAGTAGATTTTTTTTTTTTACATGCGTGTTAGCATCAAGACAGCAAGGAGCCACGCAGGAGGAAGCACTGTGATACCGGGGCAGAGATTTTGTCAGAGGTCGTGTGTGCATCTTTGAATGGTCTGCTCCTGAGATTGCCCAGATTGCTGAAGGTGCACAGAGACGCGGACAAGGAATCCCTTTGAACACCGACCTTTTCCTTTCCCTTTTTAGTGATAAAATATTCAAGGGAGCAGAAAGTGACCCATTTTGCACGCTGCCTGTCAAAGCAAGCAGAGGAAGGAGAGTACAGCGAGGGCCCAGGTGGAACCCAGTGAATGCAAATGATTTATGGAGTAGCTGCTTTAAGCATTTCCAATTACTTCTACCATCATCCAGTAGCGTCTATTTATGGGTATGAGCTTAAACATGTTGCCTAGAAGAAACGTATGGCATAGGCAGCTGTGGGGACTGGTACACGCTCCAGCATCTTTCTCTGTGCCTCTGCTCACCGAGTATTTCCTCGTGATTTGCACAGGGAAGAGAAGCCTTGCCAGGCAACCCCTTTGTTTCAGCTTGGCTTTTCCTCACAGCTAAGCAAGGAAACTTGGGTCCTTGGTGCATCCTGAGTTCAGAAATGCCGTGCCAGCTTTAGCAGAGTATTTTTTTCTTGTAAGCTGGAAAGGAAGGCAGTTCACCTGACCTAGCTACACATGAGCAGGGAAGATGCTTGACATGGCGGCTGGTTACACAAGCGTGTGCTCTTCACGCCCGGCCCAGAAGCGTCCCTGGGCTCTGCCAGGCTGAGGGGTGTCTGAGCACGTTGGGGAGTCAAAGCCACACCACCCCATCAGTGTGGAAGACTGGCAATGGGAGAGAAGGGAGGCTAACTTACCTAGGCATGGTCATCTTTAACGGTTTCAAATTGAACTAGATTTAGATTGGATACTAGGAAGAAATTCTTTACTGTGAGGGTGGTGAGGCACTGGAACAAGTTGCCCAGTTGCTGTGGATGCCCCATCCCTGGGAGTGCTCAAGACCAGGCTGGATGGGGCTTGGAGCAGCCTGGTCTAGTGGGAAGTGTCCTTGCCCATGGCAGAGGGATTGGAACTAGGTGATCTTAAAGATCCCTTCCAACCCGAACCATTCTATAATTCTATGATTCTGTTCCGAAATAGGTGCCAGGGTACGTCTGGTGGTACACAATTCTCCCAGGAACTTCTTTAGAGTAACCTTATGTAAAAGTGAATATTTCATTCCTCCTAGGTGTAAGAGGTTTCATCTGGGGTTAAAACCAACAAAAAAACCCCACAAAACAAACCAAAAAAGGGAGGTATTGGAAACAACCTCATCTTCAAACAGGAGTGAGTCTGCAAAAGGAGGTTAGGTTGAGCTGACAGAGTCCCAAGTTACCAAGAAACACCCACGCCAAAGGCACTGGCCATCAAACTGCCCATCAGCTAGAGGTGTGAAGTTATTTAAGGGGGGGCTTAGCAGATAGTTTGTGAAGTTGAACAGCGTGGCGCACAATGGAGCTTTTATAGGGCTTCAGCATCAGTAAGAAGTATTTTTTCCTCCCTAGTACAGCCATATGAAGAACATATGTACTTACAAGTGATAGCAACAGATCAGATAAAGATAGGACCTTTGGATGTGCCTTAAAGGATGTGACCGGTATTCTGCCTTTATGCCAGAATTCTTGTCCATTTTCAGGAGTGAGAGCTATTTCAGGGCATTTTTTTTATCTCCCCTGCCACTTCTTACCTTTTTCTTCTTCTTTTTTTTTTTTTTTATTAAACTGTGTCCTATTTCTGGTTAATGCACAGAAGAGCAAGCATTACACTGACGATATAGCTCCAATTCCTTAGCGGCATCTTTAGGAAATGAAAAGCGATCAAACTCCACTGTCAAGGAGAATACTGATTTAGACATCCCTCTTTTCTTAAAAATATTACCTGGAGATAAAACTTCAAAAAAAAAAAATGCAACCCAGATAGTAATTACGTGCATTTAAAATATAAGCCGGGACAGTTGGTGGTACAAAACCATTTGCAAGCAAATAGCCTCCAAAAGACCACTGTACTATCTTTTCTGCGTGGGCACTTAGGTCCTATATCGTAACTGATTTTATGAAATACAGTGTGGCTGTTAACCAACAGAACTGAACTCTTCAGTTGCTTAGTAACTAATCCAATCCGAGGAGGAAATAAAAATAGCATACATAATTTTAGAACCTTTAGGACCTTTGCCAAGCAAAATATTCTCACTAGCAGCAGTCAGGTTTGTGATTTGAATGGGTTAGCTTAATAGAATAGATTCTATTTGTTTTATGTAGATAAATGGTCTGTGCTTTTCAAATCTGATTAATTACGTATCCGGGCCATTAGGTCTTGTAGCTTCTGTACTCTTCCACAAGTTTATTTAACTAAAAATATAACATAACTAAGTATAATGTAAATAAAAATGGAAAAATGTTTTAGTTGCCGGCTTCTTTTCAGCCTTAATCTGGTTAAAAAGCTGAAGACTGCAGTATAACTCAATAAATCACATTATATTGCCAGGAGGAATGTCATAAGCATCTGCTTAATTCAAGTGTGGGGTTTTTTCCTGTGCTCATGTGTAAAGCTTGTTGAGAGGAAAGGGGATATTATTTTTCAAAAAAGATATTATTGCCACCATTGGTGGCTTATTCAAGCAAGGTAGGAACCTGATACGTTTAGTTTCTCTGAAAATAATTCTTCAGCTGACAGAATATGCCGCCTGTTTTAAAATACGTCTTCAAAAATTTAGCATTTGTCTGCATTTTTAGAGGCTTGCTCTGTTTATGAGCATTGCCCGTGCGTTTGACAAGTTTCACAGGCAAGACTTTTGCAAATTACAGTGAGGATCTGCATTTTTCCACGCAATTTTATCAGCGTCACCAGCGGATGAAGGATTTGCAGGACCGAATCCTAACGTGTGCGAATAGCATCGCTGAAGTCAGCTTCTCTTGCCCTTATTCCTGAATAAGGTAGGCAGTACGGGATCCGATATTCATGTAATGCATGTATTCTGGAGCGGTCACGGTGCGTTGGGTTATCAAAACAGATAGAGCGCTCCTTTTTGCAAAATAATTTGAATACCAAGTTCCAAGTACATGAATTCTGATTTAATTCCCCGCTCCTCTGAACCATGCATTCAGGAAGGTCTCAGGTATTCCTTAATCTCTTTCAGTTCAGTAAGTATTTTAATGTAGGGCGAAAAGCGCTCAGATTCAGTTTTATGTGGCTGGTACATTTTCCTTGAAGAAGAATACATTTTTTTAGATGTCATGATTCAGCACGTTTTTCGTTCCACTTTAGGATTACCATCCTGTAGGGTAAAAAGCTAAATATAGCAAATACATGCCTTGCACTGTAGTTTTAATACTTCTTGCTTAATGCATTTTTCGCTGGTGGAGTTTCAGACGCTGCTATTCTTATTTGCAGCGTTTTAATTTATTAATAGAGCTAACAGGCTCATCTTGAAGCAAATCAGGATTTTCCATCGCTGTGTGCTGAAAGAAATAGCGTGCTGAATCGAAGAGGAAGCTTCCACTGGAACATGGTCGTAATTTGTTTATGAGCCTGAAACCGCGAGAGATGTAGTAGGTATGTCTATGACTGAAGGAATAGAGCCCTGCAAGCCCATCACATGGCCCACAGAGATACCCGGGGTGAAATTTCTGGGTGCAGAAGCAGGAGACGTGGCGGGGTCCCTCCGTGCTGGCATTTTGGGGTGAAACCAGCAGGAATGGAGCCCTTGCATGCCTGGAGCTCCTTGTCTTTGCCGCCCTGGCAGCTTGCCCAACCTCAGAGGTCTGCCTCAACATTTCTATTTTGTTGAGGATAAAATAAAAATACTAATGCAAGTGGCGTGGCAAAATGCAACTTGATACGCTACTGATTTTTTTTTTTTTTTGTCCCTAAAGAAGTTCGGAAAACATTGCGTTAATACAAGGATTTGTGGCCAAAATGTATTATGCAGTTAATTCAAGTAAATTGCAGTTACTCTGTAGCAAATAATTACCACCTGTTTCACATCTGCCTCAAATCCACTCAAAATACAGCAATCTAGTCATCATTCTTGTATTATTTATGTAGTTTTATTATTTGCAGTTAGGCTTCTATTTACCTACCTGATTCACAACAATTTTTTCATGCCTTCTGTACACAGAATTGCAAATTTAATAACCTCCTTTGGATTTATTTATAAAATAAAATAACGTTTCAAAATAATGTTTGTGATGCATGACAGGGCTCCCAGTCCACCACAGACACTCGGTGAGCACTTTTTGCACTGTGAGCTGCGGTTGGGAGAGTTGCCGCTTGCTGCAGCTGGATCTTGATGCCTCCCTTTCACCTTCTAAAAAATAGGTAATAGCGTTAACCCGTCACACACGTGGCCTCCCAAGCTTTTTTCAAGGTCACGTTTTGCTGGGTTAAGGCTGGGAGATGCTGGGTTACTTGCTGGAAGCATTGAGATGCTGTGATTTTGGGAAGCACAGGGCAGCAAACGAGGGATTTTTAGCACGAACCTCCTGCAAAAGTGGCCAGGTATGATGGAAATGCAAAGGAAAGCCAAGGACAAAAAAGCCAAATAGCTGGTGCTTTAAAATGCTCGAAACGGTCTGCAAGTGGGGCTGGGACGTTTTGTGCTTTGTTCTGCTTGTTCCTGCTCTCTCCCAGCAAGACGCGTCACCGTCGTGGTGGTTTCTTTCGATATTAACGTTTCACAACAAAATGGGGAGTGCAGGAAGGAGGGCAAGGAGTTAATTCCCAGCAGCACATGGAGGCCATCCCTGAAATCACAGGAGCAAAAGCAGCTGAGTGGTGGATCAGGCCACCCTGCCTCTCCAGGACAGGAATAGCAAGAGTGGGAAATCTTGCCCTCAGCAGTACTGGTGGTGCAGCGATGCAGAGGAAAGGCGAGGGGAAATACGGACAGTTACACTCCCCTCCGAGTTTCACGTCTTTCCCGTTAACACCCAACTGGTAGGTATGGTTTTGCAGCTCCCATATTGAGAGCAGAACATGATCCCCACCACACTTCGGGCTGAGTTGGGGTGATTGGCCACCCAGTTCAAGTTTCTGTGGCAACACCTCCCCTCTCCTTAAATTTTCCACCTTGGATAGGAATTGCTTTTCCATACCGGCGACTCCGTTTCACTTCTGTAGTGCCCACTTTATGTTCCCCTCCGCTAGAAGCATCCCTGCTCAGTTGTGATGCCACGCTGGTGCCCAGCGCATGGAGACGAGGGAAATCTGGATGCTCTTTTCTGTTCTGACACGTTTCCTCGGGAGGGGAGGGCAGCAATGGTCTGGGATCTCCCAATGTTTGTTGAAGGGTGGAAAAAAAAAATTAAAGCTAATAAAAGTTAAGCTTGGAGGATTCCAGGGGAATGAGTTGCAGACTCAGCGGTGCTATTGCACGTCTTTGTGAGACCTCTCAAAACTGCCTGTCAAAATCTCCCATTAAAGAACATCGCAGATTAGTAATTATGCGCATCTATTAGCTGAGCATCCGTTCTTTCTTTCAAATGCTTTGTGGCAATATCTCTCCAAAGGAGTGCGTATCTCATCTAGGTGTCTGCTGGCTGGCCGTAACACCTCCCCAAGGGAGATGCCTCTGATAACACTATATTAAAGGCAGGGCTTGGTTTTGTCTTCTAAACCGCTATCACACGAGCCAGTGCACAAGGAAAGACACCTATTGTAATTTTGTAGACAAACGCGAACAAAAGCTGCCTGCACACATGCACACACGGAGAAGAATTCAGTGTTAACATTGTAGGAGGCTGTGATGATGACAGGAGTACTTTTATTGTCAGCTCTGCTGGAGAAGAAAAAAATAAAAAACACCCTTATTTGTGCAAATAACTCCAGTTTAGCTTCATTTCCCAAGCATCCTGTTTGCAGGTGTGAGTATGTTTTGTCAGCGATGTCTTTAGGTACAGATTCTCGTCTTCAGATACTTGTGCTTGTTTGTGTTAAACAGATTAGTGCTATAATAACACACACCCACCCCAGCAGAGACAGGAATACGGTGTAGTAAGAATCCCCAATACATGTTGGTCTTGGTCTTTTGTTGTTTGGGTTGTTTGTTTGGTTTTTTCAAACCAAAAAATTGCTTAATTAAGCTTTCTTGTGCTTAGTTTTCCTGATTATATTCTGTTCATTAATGGAGAGCAAGTCTGACAAAGAACTAAGAGCAAAACTGGAGGCAGAGGATAATAAAATCCGTAGCTATTAATTAAGCTGAAATCCTCAAACATGCCTCCTTCCAACTTGTTATCTTCCAGCCCCTAGATTACTTCATTCTTTCGGTGACTACTGCTAGACAGACACATCCTGTTGTGATAAAGGAGACCAGCTGGATTTAGGACTGCAGCTTCGTGTTTGTGGTACCACTGACCATATGTGGTTCTCTGTCAAGTTTGCAGCTTTAATAGGAAATCTCTGAAGTATTTGCACTTTGATTCCTGTTTTTTCACTGGTTTGGTAACAAAAAGAGGGGGCTGGCTTTGTGCAGCTGGCTTGCGCTGACATAGTGTGGTCTCTGCAAGGGAAGAGGGAAGCTCTTGCATCCTTCGCCTTAAGAGTTGCTTTGAGATGGGGTTTTGTTTTGATTTGTTCAGGGATGTTTTGGTTTGGGAGGGAGTGGGGGTGGGTGTCAGGAAAAAATAGCTGGGACCAGAAACTGCATCTCCTTAGGAGTATAATTTTGAATTCTTATGGTGATGGTTATTTTTACCTGGCTTCAACAGAACCGAATAATTCTGTTAATTGTTATTGTCTTCCTGCCTGCTTTTAGAAACGTGTGTCTCCAACCTCTGTAGGCCTGTGAACAGAAGGGTAGCTACTTGTGAGAGAAGCATAGCAAACAGCAGATAGAATTTGGAGGAGTTTGGGGTCTTTTTTTTCCTAAGAAGCAGCACTGTCAGACCCCTGGTCAGCTTTTCTGATATTTCTGATCTCAGCATAATTTGATTTGAAAGTGTGTAAAGGACATGCTTTCCATCCTTTTATCCATGTAAGGCTCAACCATGTCTGACCCCCTTTGCTAAAAAGACTGTATTTGTGTAAAGTGACAGACCTGGATTTCTCATTTATGTCTTTTGGTGCATGTATGTTGTTCTCTTGCTCTTATGGTAATGGACAGCTGGTATGTCTGGCTGGAAGGAGACGTGGTACGTTGTGCAGACCTCACCCACTAAACTCTGCTGGTACGTCTCCATCCTGACCTACGACATCCTTCCTGATCTCTGACATCCTGTCCTGGATGATTAGGACAAGAGGAAACGGGTTCAAGTGATGTCAGGGCAGGTTTAGATTGGATATCAGGAAACACTTTTACACTGAAAGGGTTATTAAACATTGGAATAGGCTGCCCAGGGAGGTGGTGGATTCACCTTCCCTGGAGGGGTTTAAGAAAAGGGTAGATGAGGTGCTTAGGGACATGGTTTAGAAGTGGTTTTTGTCAGGGCAGGTTAATGGTTGGACTTGATGATCTTAAAGGTCCCTTCCAACCTCACCGATTCTATGATTCTATGATTCTATGATGAATAACCTTCCTATCCACTGAAGATGTAGCAGTGTTCCCTTAGGAAAGGCACTGTGCCACAACACTGAAGAAAATCTCAAATTCCTACAGCTTTATTAGACCTTCTATTAACCTGCCCATCGTGTCATGATAGTTCTCCCTGTCCCTGGACTGTGACTTGTCTGTTAAAGGTATAGCGGACAAGAGTTTGCTGAGGACAGGAGGGAGGAACTAGCATTCGTATTAGTCTTTAATTTTATTAAAGCAGGAAGATGAGGAGAAGGACTCTCTCTTCAGTCATCAAGGCTGAGAAAATAGTTGCAGCCTGAAGAAAGATTTGCATTTATTGGTCTTCCAGACCTGAGAGCATTACACATAGGAGCAAAGGACGGTGATGGTCACGCAGATATGAAGGAAATACAAATACAAAAATTCCCTTTCTTTTTCACTCTACGCAAGTTTTACTCAGAACGTGCAGTGAGTTTATTATCATTTTTAATGGGTTACTTTCACCTCCGTTCTCTCTGCTCCTCTGGGCTTCAGACAGAAAAGCCAAATGCCACAGGAAAATATCATCTTCTAAGATTTGCTGCCTGAAGGCAATTGGCAAGGCATCAAAACTTCCAAGTCAGCCAAGTGTCTTGAAGTCCCCTGTTAAAGAGGCAGAGAGAGAAAGCGTAGGTTAATGCTCAATACCCAGCCCTGGGTTTACCATTTGCCTTTTAGTCGAATACTTACCGTGTTGGTATTTTATATTGCCAGCGGCTTGTGGCCGGACCGTATCTTCTGTGCCCCTTATCAAACACTGAACGTTTGAACAGCGCCTTAACTTTAGTGATCAGTGTCTGCAAACAGCATCTTTTAAGAGAAGGTGGCAGAAAGGGAGCAACTTAGATTTTTTTTTCACCCTGGACTGTCATAACACAGGGACCAAGCGAAGCGGGAAAAGCAAGGATCGGCTCCCTCCTCCATCAGTGAGAATGATGCTGAGTAGCGATAGGTTACAAAAGACAGGGGAGGCGAGATGCTTCTTACTGTATTGGTGAATGGAGTTAAATCCAGTTGGTGTCCAGTCACAAGTGGTGTCCCCCAGGGATCGGCACTGGGGCTGGTTCCCTTTAACCTCTTTATCAACAACCTGGACAAGGGGATCGAATGCACCCTCGGTAAGTTTGCAGATGACACTAAACTGGGCGGGAGTGTTGATCTGCTGGAGGGTAGGTTGGCTCTGCAGAGGGATCTGGACAGGCTGGACCGATGGGCTGAGGCCAATGGCATGAGGTTCAACAAGGGCAAGTGCCGGGTCCTGCACTTGGGTCACAACAACCCCAAGCAGCGCTACAGGCTCGGGGCGGAGTGGCTGGAAAGCTGCCCGGCAGAAAGGGACCTGGGGGTGTTGGTGGGCAGCCGGCTGGATATGAGCCAGCAGTGTGCCCAGGTGGGCAAGAAGGCCAACAGCATCCTGGCCTGTATCAGGAATAGTGTGGTGAGCCGGNTGCACCTTTGCACTTTTCATCCAGGACTTGGTGATAAAGGCGGTGCAGAGAGGAGGCATCCAAAGAGCGACACAGGCGTTTTGAACAAAGAATTTTTCACGGCTCTGGAAATCCTCCTGCTGGTGGTGAGGGAGGGTGCCGTTTCGCGGTGACCAGGAGGGAGGAAGAGGCGAGGGGCCGGGTGCCCGAACACCCCTCCTGAAGTGTCCATCATTTCGGGTGAGGTGCCAGCACCATGGGTCCAGGGACTCTGTGGTGCAGGGAGCGGGTGAACAGAGGCGGAAAGATTCAAACCGGTGATTTGTCACTTGGTTTTGCTGGTAATTCCTCCAAACAATGAACAGGCAATCTGGTAATGGGACATAGCTTTCCCAGATAATAGCCAGCTTGTTATCGCATAGATGTGAGTATTTTCCAATAAAGGGTTTCTAAAACGGAGGTGTTGGCATCCAATTCTTAATTAAAATCCTATCTATATCTAAGTAAAGGTTGCGTTATTTAAGTATACTGAAAGAAGATGGTACACTTAAGTATTTTGTGCATATTTCAGTCCTTGAGGCAAAACTTATTTTTTCTAGAGCTGAAAGGGTGTTTAAATGAAAAAGGAACAGTACAAAATAAAAATGGTCAGCCCCTGTCCCTGAAGAGGCCATACTGCAGCAGAGCATTTGGCAAGGACAACAGCAATACCTGCTCCAATGGTGGGATGCTGGTGGGCAGAAGGACACTTCCAGGTCTTCACAGGCCCTGCTGATGTGGCCGTAGTGTTGGCAATTGGGTAGATAATATCATGCCTGTGTTTTATTTTAAAGTGCTGTTTTACTTACGCTGTTCTCTACCGTTGTAAATCGGTTTCCTAAAATGTAAGAGGTTGGTTTTTTCCTCCTCTCAGACACGTACAGTTCAATACTTCTGAATATTTGATCACACGAGCATTAGACCTTAGTCTCCAAGCCCGTAAAGCAGGTTGTGTGAAGTCCCACGCAGTGAGCTCTGTAATGGATTGTAGCAGCCCTGTCCTGCTGCTACTCAGACAACGGGAGAAAGGCTCTGACTTGCCTCCGTATTGTATTCAGCAAGCAAATCTTCATATTATTCCTTTAAATCAAAATAGGCAGTGACACCCTCCACTAGTACGGTGCCTATCAGAAGCGTACGTTTCATCTAAACATGTCTCAGAGACTATTTATTTTCTCATTATAAAGAATATGCTGGCCCAATGTAAATGTCAGTGAGCTCAGCGCATTTTGTGCAGTGAAACGGACAGATCTAAAAGAGTGGGAAAAGTCCGGCCTGGGTCCTAGGAACTGCTGAAGAGCAGTCGCTTTCCCATTTTTTTTAAATGATCTGCCTACTAGTTTGAGTCTCCATCGGCCTCGGAAGGGCAGTAACTTTGCACACACCTCTTTTTCCCTGAGAGGGAAAGAAATTATTCTTCATAAAGTATATGATCTTAGTGGGTTGTAGCATGGAGTTTTGGTTTTGGTTTTGAACAAAGAATTTCTTAGTCTGTATTTTAAACATTTCCATACTTAGTAAGGAAAATGTGATCGAGAGGTCCTTCTGGGACAGACATGGTGGTGGGAAGGAGTCTCCTCTGCGCAAACAGGGCAGTGTACAAACCGCGTGGCGTTCAGTTTTGTAACCCGTAACACTTAGCAAGAGACAGTAAGGCATGTAGAAGATGAGAAAGAAGCCAAAAAATCCTTTTGAATTTCACCGTGATGAAACAAAAGTCCCTCTGTCAGGACATCTAAAAGCAATCCCGAGGTCCCCAGTGTTAATGATCAACATTGCTTACAAGGTGATTTTTCCAACGGAGATTCAGCTTGCTAAAAAACCATCTTACTGTGCATTTATAGCATGTACCAGCCTTTATTAAGGGACCAGCTGATTATTATTCTGCTACCGGCTTTTATTTTCTTCTTCTCTCCCTCTCTTGCAAGAATGCTGCATACAAATATAGCAATCGATTGAGAGGAGATGTTCTTCCTTTACGAGATTAATTACAAACGTAGGGATGCTGCGTCTGGCCCGCATGTATGATTGATCTTGTAGGAGGAAATGCAATAGGAAACTAATGCTTCCTTTTATCCAGTAAGCAAAGTTCAGAGATGTTTACATTCTGCTAGGTAAGCACAGCTGTCTAAAGACGTGGAGACGGATGGACTCTCCTGTCAGCACAAACTCGCGCCGAGGTAACAGGCTACGCCGTCTCTGCGGACCTCTCTCCGGCCAGGAGGCTTTGGGGCCAGAATCGCTAATTTAGCAAACAGCTTAATTGTTTCCACATTTTAATTAGCAGGGGGGGAGATCCAGGCAGAGCCGATGCGCTCCGAGGGGCAGCGAGGGGAAGGTATGGGTGGATGGCAGCTGGGGGGGCCGTGGAGGAAGGCTCCTGGTGATGCTGAGCATGGGACGGCCATCACAGGGCAGCTTTTCTAATGTCACAAAGGTTCTTTCTTTAAAACCTGGCTGGCGTAAGGCAAGATCTGCGTATTTGCTCTCAGTGGCTCACTGCATGTAGCGGTGGGAGCATCTGCAAAAAGTGCAGCGCTTAGCTGCCCTTGTTTCTATTTGTATATAAATATAATCTTTGCGAGCCCTGGATTTGGCTCAGGGTCCTTCTGGGAAGGTTCGTTTTGTTCTTGGGCACAGGCTGGCACTTGTATTTAGGCTGGGAAACGGTGTCGGAGGTGACGGCTCCAGCTCAGTGACTCAGCCTTCTTCCTCGCCGTGTTTTAAATAATGGATGTGCTGCTGCTGATACTTAACTCCTGCCAGAGCTGCTGAAATACACGGTGTGCTTAAAATACTGATGCAATACTGAAATCTCTGCTCGGGCAGAGGAGGAGATCCCCACCTGGGATTGGACTTCTCATAGGGAAAGAGAAATCAGAGGGAGGAGGAGGAGGAGGGGGGAACCCGAGCCATAGTGTCTTGTAAGGGTGTAAAACTGCCCTTCACCTGAGGCAATAAAGCAGCCAGCTCCAGCAGCGTGTTGACGGAGAACCCTGAAATCGATGCTGCAGTCTGCGTTATGTTTATACAAGCGTATGGACTGCGCTGATGATGAGGGAGAGAAAGGGCTGTTCCCCGCGTTAAAATAATTAGTGTAATAAGTACAGCCTGGCAGAGGAAGCAGGGATCCCTTTGTTCACATCTCACCAAGTCTTGGGGAGTGAAGCTCAATTTACTTACCCTTCTAATCCCTGCCTAGAGGTCCTGAGCAGATGCTCGGCTGATGCCAGCATTGACACGCGACGCTGGATCACGGCTGCCTTAGAGCCACGTCAGAGATTTCGGGGGTCTTTTCTTCTTCTTTCTGTCCGTCCAACTCCTGGCTGATAAACATGGATCCCTTTGCTGTTTAACAGTCAGTTTGTGAGGCTTGACAAAGGTTATTGCAATAATTGATGTTCCTTTTCTAATAATTAATGTTAATGAGTCCACTAAACAGTAAACAAGACAACAAAGAACTGTTAATGAGACAGTCTTTACTCATTTGTTTAATCTTTTCGTAAGATAATGGGCGATAAATATATCGTTATTCAGCCATCTTCAAGTCCTTAATGCGTGGAGAGTGTTTTAAAAAGAGATTTGAGCTGATTTTTTACACTTGCGTTTAGTAAATTCAGCTGACTGGGTAGGTTGGGCGCCTGAAAGAATTGGGAGACCTATATAATTAAGCGCCTTGACATTCTGCTTCTGAAGGACATTGGCGGATATCCAAATGCTATGTTCTGCTCTCAAACCATTTAATTGAAACCATACAAAGG
>VXBO01012825.1:917695-959714 GCA_013400135.1 Rhinoptilus africanus
GGAGGGCAAAAGAGAGGGAGATGTTGGCAAAAACCTTATGTGCAGTTTTTCGCTATTGGATTGACCAGACAGGGCAACAAAGCTGATAAAACAGGATTAGCAAAATTGCATTGTTGGATATTATATGCTGTGTGACATGTACTACAGCAAAGGAATTTGGCAGGATTAACCTGCAGAGGATAAAGATGTACCAGACAAGAGGGCTGAATTAATAGACTGCTGTGACCAAAGCACGGAAATCTATTTGCATGGGATATTACGGGCGGTGATAACCTTGCGGGGTGGGGTTCCTCAACACCCGCGTTGACCCCGCTCCCAAATCCTGCTCACCGCCTGGAAACTTGGTTTCCCGTGTTTCTAAATATGGAAAAAATGCAAATTCCTGGGCAAGATTATCTGCATTATTGGGGGGGTTTTTTGTGTGTTGGTGGGGTTTTTCCCTCCAAACTGAGAAGCTTGTTTTCCTATTTATAGGAGATGAGATTCTTTTCCTAATGCACTAGTGTCATCCTAATGTAAATATTTGGCTTTGTTGGTTTTCCTCAGGGTTTTTAGACCCAGCTGGCTGGGTGGCATGGGGGAATGCAGTTCCCAAGCTGCTGGTTACTCAGCTGTTTAGGAGATTGTACACTTATACGCGTAACCTAGCGGAAATCGTAAGAAAGCTTTCAAACCACGTAGCGTTAAAGAACACGAAAGCTATTGCCAGTAGATGACTGAATAAAATCACACTAAGTAAAAATGGGAGAATATTAAAATTTCAGCTCAGATGTACTCTAAGACTACGTCGGACTATTTGACCGAGGCGGTAAAGAAGCAGAAAACCAACCTCTATCTCTGGTACATTAAGGGGAGGAAAAGTAGATTAAGTGTTCATTTCTCACTTGGACAAAATATAATACTGGTTTTTACGTAAAATTGGCTTCTTCCAGAGAGCAAGCAATGCATATACAGTAGCCTGCTTTTTTTTAAGTAGTCTGATATACTTCAGCACAGATTGAATGAAAGGTTTCAGCGGGATTTAAACAACCTTGAAAAAGGCTCCTATAATTTGTAGGGGTTTTTTTTTCTTTTCCCACCCACGGCACTAGTGACAGACTTCAGTGTTCCCAGGGAACAGCGAACGTACAAAAAAGTATTTGGTGTGACTCTGCGTGTGTGACAAAATGTACTTCGTCAAGTGTGCTGGGCGCCACCACACACAGCGAGAGATCTGCTCGGGGGGGGCGATTCACCTTCATCCAGCATTACCAGCCACAGCACAAGTTCAGCTCCCAGGCTCTTCCTTTCAGGGCTGAAGGCTGAATAATAGATATGCATAAAATATAAATGCATTGGTGTTTTTTTCAGCATATTAAAATTCCAGAAACAGCTCTTTTTAAATAAAAGCTCTGTTAGTGCAACAGGACTGAGACTTTACGAGTGCACACACGTGCACGGGTGTCAAGAAATTTAGCTCCGTTTCCTACAGGCACCAAATTGCACGACCTGTCTCTCCGGGGTATGTTCCATTAGTGCATTATGTTAATTGCTCTTCTGCCCAGGGACTAAATGCGACCATATCTCCCCTTTCTGCAGGGACAAAACAGTGCATGGAGTTTCCTTTGGATTAAATTTTTGGGGAGGACACACACACAGACACGCTCCCTTCATCACCAGGGTCAGAAGTTTTGCCTGTGCATCTAACCCATTTCAGGAGAACTATTAAAAACCCATCAGTTTCTCCCTGGAGGTTTGCTAAGCTTCCCATCGCTTGCGTTCTGTCCGGTTTGCTTTAGGACTCCTGCAGTGGATCCTCATCCCAGGGATAGTCCCAAGGTGATTCACAGAAACTCTGCCTTCTTTTGGATTATGGTTGCTGAGGAAAGTCAGCAATACACAGGATGAAGTTTATTACTTACTTATTTTTTGTACGTGCTTAGTTGAATTAGCCCAATAAGGAGTTGTTGGTAACTCATTAAGAATGACCTGACTGTTTCGAGCAGATCCTTGTACCACCCGTGCAGCAATTTGAGGGGAATCGGGGAGAAGCCTGTCTTCGTTTCCACATTTTTTTGTCTGTTTGAAAAGCTGCAGGACTGCCTGGACCCGTGCTCTCCCCAGAGCTGTTCCCGTAGTGCTGCGGCGCGGCAGCTCTGAACTCAGGTGCTGCCTGAGGAACACGCTGCGATGGCCAGCGTGCTCAGGGGAGGTTTATTTTGCCCTTGAGCAGTATGAAAGCCCCAGAATCTGTAACTCCCTCTCGCGTTTTTAAAAGAAGATCAGCTTTCCCGGTCAGCAGCAGGTTGTGTCCCTCAGGTTCTGCGAGCTCCTGAAGGATGGGCGCCTTGCAGGAGGGGAATGAAGGGCTGCAGATGAGGACATTCGCGGGTCGCAGCCTGACTTCTCTGGGGTGAGGGCACCTTCCCAAATGCCAGCTCTCTGGGCAGTTTCTGGGAATGGACCACACACGTGCTGGTGTCTCACCCCCCTCAGAGGAGCGGACAGGGTGCAGGCAGGAGGGTGAAATGGCAGCGTTGTGCTCAGGAAGCCACGAGGTCCCTGGGGCATCCTGGGATCTGTGAAAAAAAAGCAGCCTGCTTCTCCCGCGTCTCCGAGGGCTTTGTCTGAGTTTCTAGGTTTCTTCCCCCACCTGCGAGCAGCCGTACCTCCGGAGATGAGCGCAGGAGATGAATGGGAGCGCAGCTCTGCGCGTTACTGGCGTCATGCTGCAGCGCCCACCTTCATGAAGCAGTAGGTCTTGAATGTAGCACCAATTTGCCACTTTTTTCCTTTTTTTTTTTAACTTCCCTTGGAGACATACACCCTTCACACTTTCATATTTTAAGCAGGTAGGGGTATATAACCCATGGGATCGATGGCCCTAACCCTGTCACTTTGCTTTCCAGCACGCGGCGATGTGCAGGATGGAGCCTGGAGGAAGGCAGAGCGTGGAGGACCCCGGCAGCCAGGAACCCAGCCAGGGGGGGCCACCTGAAGGTGCCGTGCAGCAGCTGGTGTTGTGAATCAGGCCGTCACCAGTCGGAGAACGGCTACTTCACAACACCAGGGTCGCACCACACCACGCTTCGACCGCCGGCCGGAGAGGAGCGGAGGAAGTTCCCGCGGGCAGGCAGGGGACGCGGAGCACCTCCTGGCTGCCCCCGCCCGAGCCCAGACCTGCAAAGGTAATCAGGTGCTCAACTCCTATTTAGGCACCGGCCTCCCACTGAAGTCTGAAATAGAAGTTCGGCCCCTAAATATCTCTGTGGGTCTGGCCCCGAGACCCTGCCTTGTTGGCGCAGTGCAGAGCAGTGCTCCCGCAGGCACAGGGCAGTTCTTGCGTGCCCTGGGAATGTTCAGGAATGGGTAACTTTTATTAAGCCGTGGAAAATATTTTTAAAAATTTTAAAAAGACTCTGCATGCTCCATGTGTGGTTATCCCTGTAGTTATCATGTCTGTGGTCCTTGCCTGTAACTAGTCCTGATGCCTTCCCTGTCTAGACACCTGATCGCACGTTCTCTGTAAGAGATGCTCTGTATACCAGGAAAGAAGCCAGACTCCTTGGAAACAATACTAAAACAGCCCTAGGTGCGCTGTAATGAATGAAAAAGCACCAAAAATAAACAGTGGGATCATCCAGAAGTGGTACAGCTTCTGTCCTCAAAATAGAGAAAATGTTTAATTTTGTATTGCGTAAGCAACGCCTCATAAATTACCGGGTGTAGAGGGACAGCAAAGGACACTCAAACCCACCCTGTATTCCGTGTCCCTGTAAAACGTGCCGTGCGTTTCAGGTCTGAAATGCAGGCTCTTCCCTGCCTCCTCCTTGTGCCACACCACCAGCGTCGTGTTAGTTTGAGGGGAGCAGGTTACAGCAGAGAGCTTCTCACCCAAAACTGGGTTGTGTTCATGGAGGTCAGCACAAAGCTGATGGCCACATACAATCCCTTCGCTCAAACTGAAACGCTGTTCAGTTTTGATCTCTGCCAGCAGCCATCTGCTCTTGGACTCAGGATGGGGTTTTCTCTGCTGAGTTTTCCCAGCTCTGATGGGTTTTCCCTTCCTCCCACCCCCCAAGATAAATGGCTGGCTATGTGCTCTTTGGTGTCGGCTGTCTGTTCTCTCGTATGACATCAAACACTGGATATGTCTAAAGACAAGTGGAGAAACGCAGAGAGCAAACAATTACGATACCATAGAACTGCTTATTGATTTTCTGAAAGTTTACTTTGTTACCCTAACTCATCTGATTGAAGCCGTCAGTAAAAATGACTTAAATCCCATCCTGGATGTGTGATTGGTGGCAGGCGGGTAGATGTAGGGAGAGTCAGGATATACACGAGATCAGCAATAGCATGAGACAGCCTGGAAAGGCACATGGAAGAAGACAAAGGTGGCTCCATTAGACACATCTTAATCTTTCTGTTCAGATGGGCTTCCTACAAAATTAACCCTGAACTCCCTTCATAGCAAAAAGTCCACAGCTAACACCATGAACAACATAAGAGATGTATGGGAGGCTTACTCATCTCATGCGTTAGGAGAGGGCAGTCTGTTGACACAGGCTGGCATTGGCTTTTTTTTTTCTTTTTTGGTTGATTAGAGGAAAAGCAAGACCATGTTTCCTAATTCATGTGCTGTGGCAAGGAGGAGTATGAATTTGTCAACCTGAGTTGCAAGAAGTCTGTTTTATTAAACTTGTACTCTGCTAACACGAACCCTGTGCTCTGTGTGGAAGTCTCATTGTTTACTATAACCCGATACCTTTCACTCCAGGCTTTGTTTCATGGGGTAAAATACACAACTCTTGGGAAACAGGAGGCAACAATGAAATAGTCCCAATAACCCCTGCACAAACTCCAATTTACATGAGCAGGTCTTCATATATAGAACTAAACACCCTTTCATCTTCTGTTGCGAGCCAGAAACCTGTTTGACCTATTAGGTTTCTGTCGGTAAATACACATAACATTTGAAATAGGTTAATGCTTAATATCCACTGGCGGGTGACCTGATAGACTATCTCCATACTTTTCTAAGTATGATACGTGGAGATGGGTCATTTTCAGTTCCTTTTGTTAAAGAATTTCTCAGGAAAGTCACATTTCAAAGGTACCTTTCAGGCATTTATTGTACTCCCTGTTTCTAACTTCAACCCATCACACTTTATGCTCTTCTAAAGCGATTTTCTAGCAAATTAATGCATGCCGTAGTGTAGCACTGCTGCTGAAAATCACACGCTCCTGCTTGTCATTAAGGAGCCTGATGGTGTCGTCTCGTGAGGGGGATCGCAGGCTGAATAGCCCGACTGTTGGCTTCAGGTGATGGAAGCAATTTCTCTTTGCTCCCTTCAGCAGTGAGAAGTAGCTGATGTTTAGAATGTGCCGCGATGAGAGGGGAAGGCACAAAATAAATAGTTCAATATGGCTTTTAAATTTGTGTGAGCGTTATTCTCTAATAAGCGCCTACAGTTCGTGTTCGTGTCAACCCCAGTTCTGGCTGCTGAGCTGGAAAAAGAGGGGCTTGCTGGGTGTCTGGGTAGCCCCCCCCAAAACAGGAGGCCCTCACAATCTGTGGGTACATCTGGAGAGCTTTCTGGTCCTTTCCACATCCTTTCTCCTACTGGCTTACTGTTATCAAAAGTGATAGTTTATCCCCAAAAAATGCCCCATTAGAATTGCTGAAAAGCCTAATTTTAGAATCTTAATAAAGATTCTGTGCTCAGTGGTGGGGAAAAAAAAAGAGCAAAGTCTATCAAAACTGAAATTATGGACTGCAATCTCTTGTCAGGGTTTTTTTTTTATTTTTAAGGGGTTGTTACTCTGAAAGTGCTTGTTATATTTAAGCAAATAATACTGAATTTCACCCTTGAACCCTTTAAAATTAATGCTTAAAAGTGTAGCCAGCAGGTCCAGGGAGGTGATTCTGCCCCTCTACTCTGCTCTGGTGAGACCCCACCTGGAGTACTGCATCCAGCTCTGGAGCCCTCAGCACAAGAAGGACACGGACCTGTTGAAGTGAGTCCAGTGGAGGGACACAAAGATAATCAGAGGGATGGAGCGCCTCTCCTATGAGGACAGGCTGAGAGAGTTGGGATTGTTCATCCTGGAGAAGAGAAGGCTCCAGGGAGACCTTATAGTGGCCTTCCAGTACTTAAAGGGGGCCTATAGGAGAGATGGGGAGGGACTCTTTGTCAGGGAATGTAGTGATAGGACAAGAGGTACCGGTTTTAAACTAAAAGGGGGCAGATTTATATTAGATATTAGGGAGAAATTCTTTCCTGTGAGGGTGGTGAGGCACTGGAACAGGTTGCCCAGAGAAGCTGTGGATGCCCCATCCTGGAAGTGTTCACGGCCAGGATGGATAAGCGACCTGGTCTAGCGGGAGGTGTCCCTGCCCAGGGCAGGGAGTTGGAACTAGATGATCTTTAAGGTTCCTTCCAACCCAAACCATTCTGTTTCTATGAAAATCTACATCTGATGGGTTTATTTTCTCAGCGTGTCCACTTAGTTCTATGGCTGTTCTTCAATTACTTTGAATGGCTGTCCTTGTTTCCTTCCCAGGCTCACCAGCAGTGCACATAGCACTTCAGAGAGTAGCATCCTTGTAAATTTTGTTCTCTTTCCCCTGCATGCAGAAGCCAAGCCGACAGGCACAGTAGGGCTCATCATCTCTCACTTCCCCTGTTCACATGCACGCTGCTTTGTTATTGCGGGGTTCCTCAAGAAAAGTGCCATTAAGGGATTTCCTTTTCATCTCTTTAATTGGGCTTCCTCTTTTGGAAACAACTTATATGAAATTAAAATTATAATTCAGGCGGCATTGCAAAGCAAACAGTAGGTGGGACTGAAGTTTGGTACCCACAAACCTGAGTCAGGTTTTATTTCAGGCTTTATAAAAGCATCTCAATAGGAGGGAGAAAATATGGAAACAGTCTTGAGGCATCTTAACACAGTGAGCAGGAGGTGACACTAAGGAGGAAGAAAAGAGGCTTATTCACAGCTACTGTTTTAAAAACCAAAGTAGGTTCTTGATAGGAAGCAAATGAGAGCAAATACCCTATGGAACTCCCATCAGCTTATTCTGTGCTGGGTACTCTGAAATCATTTCTGTGGGACTTATGCTTTATCTAGCACATGGCAAAAGGATGGCTGGTGGCAAAGCAAGCCACCAGGGCAATGCTGAAACTGCCGGCCAGAGAGACGGCGCCGCTTGGCTGATGGCACCGAGTGGATATTATCTCACTGTGGGCAAAGCAGCTCAGAAATGTGTGTCTTTGGCAGCAGAGAGGTCGTGCTGCTGCAGCACTTCACTTCCCTACCCCTGCACACGTTGCTGCAAGGCGATTGCTCGGCAGTGCAGCCTGCCTGGCGATGCCCAGCTTGATCACCCTGTAATAAATGACTGACAGCGATTTTTACAGTCCACAAATGCAAGTATATATATCAGGTACTGGTTTAAAAAAGCAGGGTCCTCCCAGTATATAATCAGGCCTCAAACATACACATCAAAGGGGCGGAAACATCCCCACTGTGCAATGGAGTGGCACCACAAAGAGCATAAAAGTCACGAAGCCAGCCTAAATAACTGTGTCGCTCAAAGGTTGATGTATACAACAGAAGAGAGTACGCAGTCTCTGAAGATCACATAAACTACTAGAGAAGTTTTACAACCCATCCTCTAAGGAGATTCTCCCTGCTTAAAAGCCAAAGCAACTGAGACTTTGCTGTGTCATACTCCTTGTCTTTGTGTAGGTGGGACATTCCAAAAATTACGATCCTTCTTTGACAGTTGCCTCTGTTCTTTAACAAGACTAACTACATGTGCCTCAATAAATGAGTTTTTCCATTGCATTTGATTAGACCTAGTCCTCCAGACAGGTATTAGCAGGAAGGAGCTGCCTGTGCCTGCAAGCTTAGTGCATGGAGAAATTTTTCTGCTGCCACGGAAAAAGATTTTTTTTAAAAAAGATGTGCAAAACAGCCCAGTCAGCAGCAGTCTGATGCCTGCCTCATGCCAGGAAAGCTCGTCTGCTCCCAGCGGGTCACGGGCACTGCGCTGGGTGCCAGGAGGGAGGCTGTATTGTTATTTTGAGTAAGTGTCATCTCAGTGATTCAGCTAAAAATTCCATTGGTTTGCGAAGAACAGCCCAATTCTAGAGAAGAACTTCTCAGCGTATGTAAGAAACCCAACATCTGAATATATTGTCCCCCGTATGCCTTCAGTGAAGTGGTTATTAAGTGGACTAAACCTGTATTTTAACTCCTTCCTTTGCACAGGGGTCTCATGCCCTGAACTCTTTCCACCCTGGTATCTTTGCCTCCTTGCCATTTGGGATGCATAGCTGCAGTAGGACACCATGTCTCTGAAGAGCCTCCAGCTCCTCCGTGTGAACAGCAGCCGTGGACTGAAGCAGCTGATGATGCTGCAAATTACATTTCCAAAGCTCTGGCTGAATTTCATAGCCACAGAGATACCAGAACTGGTGGAGGTCTGAGGAGGCAGCACTCTGTGGCGGTTTTACCTGGCTCTGCTGAGGCACATGTCCCCAGGGATGGGCACCCACCCAGCTGCTCCCCTCCCCAGAGCCTCCCCTGACGGGGGAACAGGAGTAGGTGCCCACCACCCTCAACTGATAAAGAACAGGACAGGCTTCTGGAAAAGGCACTGCTCTCCCTGTACGCCTGACAGCCCTATTCCTTGCCGAATGGCAAAAGGCTCTAGCACCAACAACCTACAGGGGTTTTACATGACTATTTTTTTTATGATGCAAAAATACTAGTTTCCATAGTAACCGCCATGTGGGCCAGCACTTACCCCAGCTCTGGAGATACGCTGCAGAAGACTCTTGGGGAATAAAAATCCCCATGTGCCTCGGAACTAGTGCACATCAGCAGGGTGTTTCCAGGGGAAGTGCTCCTGCTCTCCACAACCTCTCCCTTCGCTGCATTTCAATAAATCTAGTTTATTATTTTACTGCTCCAAATAAACTTGTGTTGTTGTTCTACTTCAGGGACCTTCAGAGAGACCCGTAACTCAATGGCAGCTTCTCACACATCAGCTGCGACGTGCGATAACTCTCTGGGGAGAAGCTGCAGCTCTTTTCCTCCAGGAATGGTTTTTGATCTCTTCCCACTTCCAGCTAGTCTAAACACAAAAGTATTGAATCGCTTTCTGGCAGCTGAAAAAGCCCTTCTAGTTTCATTAGTTGAATTAAAAGCATACTGTCTTCACGCCTTGAATTCAAAATGGCAATGTCTTTGCTGCTTAATGACAAGGTGGGGGAAGCGGAGCTGGTGACTGCTCCCAACAGCATGTGCCGAGGGACCAGCATCACTCATCCTGTCGTGGCGGGGAAGTGTCTGCTGTCAAGAAAAGTAACCTAGAAATTCCCCCTGCCCCGGCACAGTGGTGTTGAGCGTGCAGGCAGCTGCCTGCCGTGGGAGGTGGTGTCAAGGCGAGAATAACTCCAGGGCCCGGGCAGCCAAAATGAGCTTTCCATGCCCTGGACTGCATCTGGCGGCTCAGTCACAGGCAGCTTTGGGCTTGTTTTAACCCATGTGAAAGACAGCCCACCTAGTTGGGGGTTGGGTTTTTTTGCCGTTGTAAACAAAGAAGTTATATTTGTGCTGGGGAAAAGGGAGATGTTTACCAAAAAGTCTCCCCATCCCTGCCAGGATGAGCGAGCAGATTTCCAATAACCAAATACCATTAACACCGCTGCCTCCAGCACGATGCAGCCGGGCTCCCTGCTCAGCCCCTGCCTCGGCTGCCCGTGTCCCAGGCATGTCACAAATTCAGGCACCTTCACCGGGGCTGCAGCTTCTTTCGCAGGAGCTGAAGACTTATTCCCTCAAAGCCAAGACCCAGAAAAATACCAGACTGCAAAATACAGATGTTTACAGTGAGTGAAACGCTCAGTGACCAAGAAACCCTCACGTGAGCTTTCTTTTTTAATAAAGCAAACTGCACTGCCTTGTCATGTGAATTAATGTCCCCACAGCATGGCTTTGTGTATTTATTCCGTGCTGATGTTGCTTTTGATCACTACTAGATGAAAATGAAATCTTGGGTGCTTCGGGGCTGATGTTAGGACAGATTCAATGAGATGAAAACGCATTTCAGAAAATACCACTGAAGCCAGTTTTCGTTTTAATTTCCGGGGACACGCAGGGCTCCAATTCCCCGGAGATAGGAGGAATTGCAGTCGAAGACAGGCACACTGAAAACACGCATCAAAAGTACTTCCAACGCACCAAAGCAAATGTCATTCAGAGGCATTGCTCTTATCCCCCTCAGTCACAAACCTCTTCCTTTTGAGGGCGATATTTAGGGAATCCAAGTCCCTTTCATGGGCAGGCACAGGTCTCTTAAGTGGTCCCTGAGCACAGACTGCAGCCAGGGCCGGAGCACCCTGGCATGCTCTCTCCATGCTGGTCCCACAGCCTCTGTCCATCTGTCCGTCAGTCCATCAGTCTGCCCCATCAGTCCTGTCTCCAGGTAACTCAAAACCCCACTGCAGTGACTGACTTTCTACTTGGCTCGTGGCCTCGCAGGCTGAACACCCCAGCTAAAGGCATCACACCTTGGTTGGGGAGCATGGGGAGCTTACTGCCCCCCGCTAAGGTCCTCTTCTCGCTCTAATGTGGGATAACCTCCTTTTTCTTCTTGAGTGTGTATCCCCATGCTTCCGCCTAGGAGATGTACCTGGCTGGGGAGGTGGTGTGAACATCAGACAACATCCTGTTACTCAGCTTTTGTAAATACACAACTGGCCTAAGGCAAATAGTGCCAGACCGAATGATTCAAGCTTGTGTAAACCACTGCTTTTCACAATCTGCCTGGTTCAAACCCAACATGAATCAGTCTAACCTACACCTGAAGAATCAGGACTATTCTAATTTATGCACATGATTGCAGGCCACCAAGTCTCATAGTTAGGTCTGGTCAGGAAAAAAAATTGACTTTTCCCCATACGTTCATAGAAGGAAAAATCCATATTTGGAAATAGCTTAATTGAAAAGGTCATACGCACTGGCATTGAACATAACCCAGATTAACAGTGACAAACTCTGAGATTCTCTCAGAGGGAAAAAGAAAAAATCCAAACCACTTAAAGATGAATTTTTTTCCTGTAAAATTTAGGTTTAAGTGAGGGAGAGCAGAACTTCTGCCCACACCAGCCTCCCCCCACAGTGCAGTGGCAAGGAAGGGTCTGGGTGCCCTGAGTGTGTCCTGCAAGGATGGGCAGGCACAGGTCTCCTACTGCCACTCCTGCTCTGCCAAGGGGGCTTAAAAGGCCAAGAAATTCGGTCCCTTTCAGATAACCTTCAGCATGTCCTCATCTTCCTCCGTATATGCATCACACATAACACGGTGGGGTTTTGACACACAGCAGGGTTTTCTAAACACTCATAATAATAAAAAGCAATAATAGAAAACCACAACCATAGCCATCTGGGTGTCTCACAGAAATGTATTTAAAGACCTCACAGTCTACAGAGCTTAGGAGGCTGACAAAGTCCCACCACCCTGCTGCAGGGTGTGGAGGAGACCTCTGATGCTCTGCAGCCCAAAACTGGCTCTCAGCCAACCCTCATTGCCGTTTTGGCCCAGTTTCGATCTCGATGTCTCCCTCTCTTCAAAGATTTCCTGATAAGAGAAGTGAACAAATTAAGTCTGCTGCCACATCAGCCCAAAAACTTCGTAGCAAGGAAAGAGACCTTCGGCCTGATGTTCTTAGCAAGACTGAATGAAACCCTCCACCATGTGTGAGGCTCACTGGGGACATGTTTCTGTGCACAGACCAGCATCAGTCATCTGCAGTATGAATATAGTAATGCAAATATACTGGTGAATGGATTCAGGGATTAAGGAATAAAAGAATTTGTACCTTTCTCCTGTCCAAAACTGTTGGCTGGGAGGGGATGAGACAGGTGAGCAGAGTCACAGTGCCTTTGGGAAGCCAAGCCATGTTCATTTTAATTACCCTGTGAGGGAGCACAGCAGCCTGGGTGAGCCTCCTGCCATCCCACAGCAGCGTGTTGTTTCAGCGTAGAAAAATACAGCAGAACAAATACCAACCCAGATGGGAGTTTCTGAAACTCTCCATCAAGTCTTTCCTCTTTCCCCAGATAACTCGAGCTCTCTTATATGGCCATGACACAGTAATTTCACCTTCATTTAGAGCAGAAGATACTGAAATGGAAACTTGGAAGGGGGGGAAACCCTTCCAGATTGAAATCAAAACAAATCACTTTTTAGCATATTAATAAGGCTCTTGATTGAAAGTGTTCTAGCTGTTCACCGAGGAATATCAACAGTAGATGCTGCTAATTTAAGCCTGGCTAATTAAAAGCAAAAAGAAAAAAAAAAAAATCACTCCCCTAGAAACAGCCGCATGCAAGACGCACTCACCCAGCACATTTCATCAAGCTCTGCTTATTATACCTGGGTTTAGGGAAACAATCCCATGGCTTTTTTTTTCTCTCTTACTGAGTGGGGTTTTCCCACCGTGCATTGCCACCGGCACCCTGCCCCTCTGCGGAGTTGGCAGCAGTGGCCAGCGGGACCCACAGGGACATCTGTGGCCACGACCAGTCTGTGACTTTGGTAAGGCATCACCAACAGCTCGGGGCACCAGAAGTGGCTGAGCTGAGACCGTCCCTGCGGCAGAGCCTGTAAGGATTGACAGCTGCCAGAGTACCATCGGGAACTTGTCACGGTGTGCTCTGACCCTTGCCCCGCTCAACGGTAAAAACACTAAACCGTGCCAGTCCCAAACCGACCCCCAGAGAACCAAACCACATCTCGCCAGTTTGGCTACAAGGATACTATGGGATATTGTGGCAAAAACCTTGCTAAAATAAGGAAAAATGGCACCCACTGCCACCCACCCCCCGGCCACCGAGGCTGTCATCTCACCTCACTGCAGCAAGTAAGCTGGTTGGGCACAATCCTGCTTCTCCCCACCCCTTAGTGGTTGCAGACCAGTAATCTTATTTGACAACAGCACACAAAAACAATGCAAAAAATTATTGCAGGCAAAGTGTAGGAGGAAGGAGGGCCGTATCCTTGACTGCAGAGTGCTGGCGGTGTCCGGCGGGAGTCGGGAGAGTGGGTGGCAGCAAGATGCCGCTTCCCCCAAGCAGCAGTTTGAAAGCAGAGCTACTGTCGGAGAAGCTGCTGATGGGCTCTCAAAAAGCCACCCAGGGCTTTGCACTAATGGCTCAGAGGCGCTGGGCTCGGGCAGCGCAGCTGCTTATGTTCAGCAGCTCAGAAAGGGATGAGGGGAAAAGAGTGGGATCTGTGACCACCCATCTGCAGATGCTCTGCAAGGCGGTGGCTGGTCAGACCCATTTTCTTGCCATCCTTTCTTCTCCCTGCGCTGGGTATGGTCTCTGCAGCCTGAGCCGGGAGGAGAAATGTCTCTGCAAGTCTGCTGTCAATCAGCACTGGAACGGGAAGAGGAGGTTTGTTCTCCTATTTCTTTTTCTTTTTATTTTATTTTTTTTTTATGGTTATTTATTGTGCCTCTTTGAATTTGCATCCCAAGGGCCTCTGTATGACAGAATGTAATAGTATTAGTCACCATTTTACACATTAGGGAACATAATATTTAGCACTCATAACAATTTCCAGCTTCAAAGTGCCACACAAACATTAAAAATATACTGTATTTTTCCCTGTTTTTTTCAGCTTGTTCTTGCCTGAAGCTGTACAACTTCTCTTTGTGTTATCCCTCACGAGAAATGGGGCTTTTCTGTCACCACCCCTGCCACGCCAGGGGATGCCAGTTTTCGGGCCTCTCACTCAGAGCAGCTCTGAACAAAAGCGACCTCCCTGGCTCCCCCTTTTCCCCGTCCCTCTGCAGCTCCCCTGCACCTACCGTATTCCTGGCTACTGAAGTCCAAGTCCAGCGTTAGGCAGCCGCTGCAGCGGTCAATCAATCCTTCCTTCGGCAGCTTGTCCTGTTACCTGGAGGATAAAAACTGCAAGATGTTAAATTTCTTTCTTCTTTTCCACTGATGCTTCTCTCATGCTGCTGTTCTCTGTACGGGACTAGAGTTGTGTGCTGTAACCCACCTCATGGCTCACTGGTTTGAGTCGTGACAATGACCCAGGTGACTTGCAACAGGTACTGTCTGAACAGTGGAGGTCTGCAGAGCTCACGGAGGTGATGGTGAGGCTGCTCGGCATCATTCTGGGGATCAAAAGGACCTTGTCTAGTAAATCGGGACCCTGAGTGGAAGGCTGAATGCATCTGACAGAGAAGTAATATCTGTCGCGTTTATGTGGCAATATCCAACTTGTGATATATTCTCATAACTTTCACTTGTATATTTGTTAGACCAGAAGAAATGCAATTTATATAATCAGTGACATACACGCTATGACATACTATGACTTCTTGGTCCCATACAGCAGCATATGAAAAGTGGTTAAGTGTTCCAAATCTGTTCTCTTAGCACCAGTGATTTTTCCACCTGCAAAAGCCTGAAGCTTTTGCAAGATCTATGAAGTTCCTCCAAGTATCCTGCAAAAGAGGACTGAGGTAAACGAGCTCATCTGTTATTCAGTACATGTCTGCATATATTACATTTCCAAAAGGCTTTGCACCTCTGCTGAAAAACATTTGGGATCCCCAAATCAAAAAACACCTCTTAAAGTTATGTCTTAAGAAACATTTTTTGATGCTTTGCATAACAGTTCTTAATCTTGCCTTCGATTTTACCGTGTTTAGACAACTGAGAAAGGAGGATTAAAAGTACTGTCTCAGTTGGAGACATTAAACAGGATTTGTATTCATTCCCCAACTCTGATTTGTAGCGTGATGGATTCTCAAGAAATATCTTAGCTTGGCAAGTGTATTCCTGGAAAGTAATGGTTCAGGTTGTATGGGATGTCTCTTGGGTCATCTAGCCCATCGCCCAGTAGTCATGGCCATGCTATAACATCAGTTGATTGGAAAGGTCTTCAGTGAAAGAAAAACGAAGAAAAGTCTGTCCTGGTATGTGTGTCACACACGCTAGATTTGACAAACAGAAAATCCCAAACCTAAGAACAATGAAGCATATAAATATGCCAATTCAGGAGTCATAACAAGCCACAGTTTCCATAAATTGCATGCATTTTTCTTCCACCAGCCTCAACCTTACACACCTCATGCATTTTAATGCACACTTGCAATGCAAATGAGTTTCTAATAACTCCTGCTTGTCAGCTGAACAAACCCCAAAAGTCTCTAACGATAAAAAGTTTCTCCAGATGCAACAGATATCAGCCTAAGCCTCTGCGGACACATCAGTGCCTGAGCTTTGGGGAAGAGAGGGCTGGGACACTGGTCCTCCAGCACACTGCTTTGGGAGGGGGGAGAAAACTCGCAACTGGGAGTTTGTTCTCTCAAATTAAATTCCCTGCCTATGCACAATTGCCAGGTAAGAGCGAATTCTGTAGCCCATTTTCAGAGGGGAATAAAACATGCTGCCTGTCAAGCCACCACGGAAGCACACGTAGTATCTACAGCGCTCAACTGCAAGGCTGAAGACATCCCAGCTGTGCAGGAACCAGGGACCCCTATAAGCCCATGTTCCTGCCCTCGCCCTGTGGCCCCAGCCCCTTCCCTCGGTCCTTAGGGCAGGCAGCCAGCGGCCAGGCCCTTCCCACAGCATTTCAGCTGGTGTCTTTTGGCACATCCTTAATTCTGTTTCATGATGGGTAGAGGGAAAATGTCATGGCTTATATTGCTCTGAGTGCTTCCTACAGCCACTCAGTTGCAACGGATGTAAGCACGGAGAGATTCAGTAAAACTTCTTAGCCACACATGAAAAACTTCCCAGCCTGATCATGGAGGCACCGACTTTCATACATCCATGTGCACATCCCTGCTCTTTTCCTGGTTCTCCGCAGGTGCAGAGCCCTCCAGAGTGTCATCATAACCCTCCCGCAGTCTCTAGGTCTCAGCCACCCGTGAGAAGCTGCCCGTAACTTGTCCCGAGAAGGCTGGTACCCACTCTCAAACTCTTTTCTCCTGTCAGATTTAAGCAGCGTCTTGTCAAATGAATATGTGTATTTGATCACCTGCAAGGGGAGAATAAGGGGCTAAGAAGGAAAAGGCATCTCTAGGTTAGTTTTCACAGACTATCATGAAGTGCATGTCAGTGTAACACAAGGTGGGGACCAGTCCAGGGTGCAAACCAGCTGTATTCCGAGTCTTCTGAACCTGCAAAGCTGGAAGCTCTGTTTTGCAAGATGGTTGAGCCTACCATCATAGGAGATAAAAATGGTTTGGTGCAAATTATGCTCTGTGTTCTCCCTGTTTAAATTGCGTTTTAGTGCAATTCCTACTACAGAGCTGCCTCCAGCCTAACTAGCCAGTGTCCTTTGGTCCAAGGCTGGAGGAGAGTAAAGTCTCTGTGCCACCATCATTTCTAAACTCCTCCCAAGCTCTGCTTTTTGCCCCAGCCACCCAGGAAGCTCCCAGGAGGCAACGTGATCACCTCTGCTCCAATTCACAATTTCTTCGGGAAAAGGCAAAAGAATTATACGGAGTATAGCCACATCCCATCGGTGTGAGACAACAGAGGATTTCTGTGGAGAGGGCCATTGGAGCTTTGATGTATGGGAACAAGTCCATTCATACGTGGGCTGTGAAAATATCAGATGTATGAACAGTCCTCATCTTCCAAGCCCATGTGGTCCGGACTTGACCCAGGGAAGGGTCACAGATCTTAACAGTCTTTACCAGCTGGGCTTGCACATCCTCTCCCAAACCAGTCATGGAATCCATAAGATTTTGCAGGGCTAGGCGTAACTTGCTGACATATAGCTGGTGATCTTGAACATATTTATACATTTGCAACAGGTCAGAAGTAAAATAGGGCAGATAGATACTAAAACACAAATCTGAGACTTCTCCACTTTTGGGACAGACATTTTCTAAAGACTTATCTGGGTGTCTGCACCCACTTGGTACCTGAAATTCTCCATATTAACGTTTGTAAATGATGCTTTGAAGCTTTCCAGTTCTTTTAGGGCCGAGAGATTTCTCTGAAAGGAAAACCAAGTCGGCTGCGATACACTGCTCTGCCTCTTCCCTGCTCCCTGCAGAATCTGGATGTGGCACTGACGGGCAGCTGGTGAACTGCAGGCAGAAGTAACAGCCAGATTTTAAGTAGCATAGGTTGCTGATCCCAGTGCACAAGAAGTGGGTGCACGGAGACACCTAGGATCTAATATGAGGTTAAATCGGGGTCCTAACCTTGCCCAGGATCACAGCGGAAGCAGGTAACTCAAGGGTTATTGTCAAGAGGCTTTGCTGCACTGATAGAGCAGCTGGGAGGGGGCGAATCTTCCCCTGCGCTGGTTCCTCTGCGCAACACAGCATCAGGGTTGCCTAGGTTTGCACTCCACCTCTTAAAGAGATGGTAGAAACTGCTCAATTTCTGTTTCTCCGCCCAACCCACAAACCTAAAATAGACTCTGGATAAAGCCATGGCCTTGTGACCCCCCTCTTGTGCAGACTGAATTAAAGCTATCGCTGAAGGTGCCCTATTGGCAAAGCTAAATGGCTTTACATACAGCGTTCAGACAATGCAAAGAACTGATAAAAGGCACCAAACAGCTTTAGAACTGTTAGGAGACGTCACCACCTCCTCCACCTGAAGAAGGAGGCATTCAACCAGAGCCTGTTCATTCCCTGTGACCCAAAAAACAGACGCAGGGACGTTGGCTGAGCAAACCGAGCAGGAGAAGCAGGCAGCAAAGAGAATTTGGAGTGACTGAAGATCAGAATGGATAGAGAAAGATCATAAAATAAATAACGAGATAAGGAGCCAGATGTGAAGCAGAGACGTCACGCAGAGCACCAAAATGAGCAATTGCCAGCGGGCAGCATATCCATCACAAAGACATAGTACGTCGGAGGAATGTCACAGGTGACCATGGGAAGGAGTAAAAAAAGCCCTGCACTGCTACAGGACCCACTCCAGGTAGGGGACTGTCACTCCTCCAGCAGGAAATAGGAGTATAGGTCAGCAAGAGCGGTCTCAGCCTTTTCCTGGGAGTCAGTTAATTTAATGCTGCTCACAGCATAACTGCAGCAAGAATGCAGAATTTCCAGTGTCAAGTAAGTAAATTTGTGTTAAAGTAACTGCAATTATACACAGCCTGCACTCGCTCCCACGGGAGACTGTGGCAGGTTTGTGATGGACTTCACTTGAAGCAGAATTAGGATGATAATCGATACAAGCACAGCCATCATTTTGCATTTTCTTGTAGCTGCCAAAGCCTACGATAGTAAAAAGCAAAGGGCTTTTCAGATTACAGAGTAAAGGCCTGCAGAGATTTCAGCTACTCTCTGAATAATGGCATGTGATCAAGTCCTTTTGTGAACAACAAAAAAAAAAAAGCGAATTTCCCGCTACGTGCATGTAATTCCAATGCTGTGATAAGTTATTTGTTTCACCGCTAGTTAGATCGCTGCACAGTGTTCAGTGGCACAGAAGGTTTGAGTCAATCAATGCATTTTTCATCTCTCATATAAATACTGGTTTGTGCCTTAACTGTGTTAGCGGCAAATGGATCTCTGGTCTAACAAAAGCAAAACTAATTTTAGTGCTGTGAATAACCCACTGTGCTCAAAAATTAACCACTTCCTTCAATTACACACACAACCAGGTAGCTGAAAAAGTCATTCAATATATTTTGAGTTTGATTGCTTTTTTTTTAAAAAAAAAAAAAAAAAAAAGAAAAAGTAATAATGGAAAGAACAGCAGTTTGCCCATCCAAATGGCGGAGGACCAGAGGGAGGCAACTAGTGCTGGGGGGGGTACCGAAGGTTGCTCCCTCAGTGCATCTCAGAGGAAGGCTGGCTGAGCATCACTACCACAGAAAAGCTAAGGGCTGTGAGACTGAAGGTGTGATTACACCCATGAGTGGCCAGTGCAAACTATGATCAGTCCTTCCCAGATAACCGCGGCTTATTCCACACTTTTTCTCTGAAGATCATGAGGAAAATCCTCATTTGGCTGCTGGGCCCCGCTAACCTAAAGAAATAAGAAGTTGTCTAAACAGAATTTATTTTCCAAGCAGATACCTGCTTCAGGATGAGCCCAGACAATGCCCATGGACTGCATTCAAGGTGGACTCACTCACCATCTCCTCCAAAAGCCCAGCCACCTTGGAGCAACCTGATATCCCCAAAAGAAGCAGACAGGAGATATGGAAGTTGTAAGCACCCGCTGTTTTTCCTGGGATGCTAATTGTCTATTGATGAGACCTCTAGATTTCAGAGGGTACCTACAGAAGTGTAGTGCAAATGACTTCTAAGGAGGCAGAAGCTCTGTTTTGCATCCCAGAAGCAGAAACTCATAGATGACTTTGCTCTTGTTTGGGGACGTGGTGATGTGGGTCACCAGAAAGCCTCAGTGGTTATGTCAGAAACACTCAGACAAAAGACAGGCAAGAAGAAGGGGCAGCAGTCCCACAGGACAGCCAGACCAAAACGATGCAACCGTCTCAACGAGATGCTGCTGGGGGAGCTGGGGCTAAGCGTTCCCGGGTGTCTCTCGGGGTGTGATGGTGAGTGATGGTGTTTTGGGAGGGAGCAATACACAGTACACAGGGCACACTTTGGCTTTTAGCTGCTCTGAGAGGAGCTCAAAGATCTAAAGGAGACTGAAATGGAGAAGAGGCTGTATCCACTGGCAAGGCACAGCGACACACAGCCCCAGCCAGGGTTAAAATCCATCTTGCACAGTGTTGGAATTAGAAAAAAACATACGCGGGTGCACAAAGTGTCTCCTGTAGAGACTGGCCAGAGATGGTGAGACAGGGAGAGGACAGGGGAGAGATGGTAGGGCAGTGGCAGAGAAAATCCTAACCTTAATCTGCTACATGGAAACTGTTCAAAAAGAAGAGAAGGAAGGTAATGATGAAGACATGAGACCTTAGGCTGGGAATTAGTAGATTTCTTACCTCCGCTGTATGTTGAAGCTCACATGAGCTGCCAACCTGCTCCCTGCTGCCCGTTGTATGAACAGAGGTGAGAAATCAGGGAGTGGACCTTCATGGTGGTGGTTCATGAAGATAGGGAGTGGGAGACAGAAGAGAGGGATCCATCTCCCTGGTTTCTTACCAGTCCCAAAGAAATCAGAAATCACCCTACCCTCTAACAAACAAAATCCTTTCACCAGGGAATGGCAGGATTTCTGTGGTTTTTATAATCTGTGGGTTCCCTGTATAGTCTGGGGAGATCTAGTGTACTCTTTCCTAACCTCTTCCCTGCAAAGTCTCCTTCTCCACTGGCTGCAGAGCAAATCCTGCCTCTTCCCTCTGCAGCCCGAGTTAGAGGGGGTCACTGCCCTCTCTTGCCAGAGGGCAGAACAGGACACGTTCCTCCCTTGCTCCTGCACCTTCTGGAATTTCTCCTGGAAAGATGGAGATGGGCAGCAAGAGTTGTCCATGCTCACTTTTCCTCTGACCCTGTGAGGGAGCAACACTGGGATGTAGGGCTGAGACACTTGCAACTTGTCCTGGACTTTGCTCCTCTGCCAAGAAAATGCCAGAGCCTGGGAAAGTGCACTTTTCTCCCCTCCCCATCTGCTTTCTCCTGCACGCAGTCAGGAGGAAGGATGCATCTCAAAAATGGTTGCACAGTTCTCTTAGTAGCAAGTCCTGCTACTATTCAGCATGATCGCTGGGATTAAAAGGATTTCAATTTTCATCACTTTCCTCTGTGTACACTCTCTTTCAACAATGCAATGTCCTATTGCAGCTATTTCCCAAATCTTTTAGCTATCTGGGAGAGAGGTGTGACGCACAAATTTGGGTATTGCCTTGTGCCCTCAGACTGGGCACGAGGATAAGGGGGGGTCATAGCCGATCTCTGCCTTCCCCCAGTTGCCCTGGGTTGAGCCAGATTTAATGCCTGCAGTTTGTTTGATTCATTCACCACATTATCAGCATAACCCAAGACAACACGGGTGACATTTGTTGTGAGCTGGCCCCTTTTTCATTAAGAATTGGCCTAAATCCACACACATTTAATGGTAATTGCTAGGCAGGCAGCACAGGGCAAATACCTTTTATTTCAAATCCAAGACAAGTCAGTGCTGGCTGATAGTTTGTTGGCGCTTTCCTACATTAATTAAGTACCTCTCATCTAATATTACACACGGTCTTTCTGAAAACCTCTAGTGAAAAGTCTATTTGTTAAAAGCGCCAGTTGAAGTCAAAACAACATCCAATATTGCAAATTAGGATTCCAGATTCCAGGATGAGATCTATTAGTCTTTCCCTGTTTAACTAATTAAAAACATGGAGGGACAGGATTTGTTTTGTCATTCTTCTGTCCGTAGGACTCCTTACAGTAGCTAAGAAAAGAAAACAAAATTCCCTTCATTTATCTTAAGATATCGGCTGGCTTACCCATCTGTGAGCAAAGAATGTTTTTGCTTAGCTTGCTTAACTAAATGAATCTTGGTTCACTTGCTTGCAGCTGAAGACAAATTAGGCTGATTATATACGAAAGGGCATACAGTACATCTAGGAATTAAACTGTGACTGGGTATTTAGGATGAATGAAATGAATAGGCAGCAACAGCTTTGCGTTGCTCTGAACAATCAGCAGCCCCCTTCTCCCGCAATCTTTTTAAAGCACTTTCAAAATAATCCTCGATGTCATTTTTGTGTTTAAGTTGCTGGTTTGCAAGTATGGATCTTTTAAAGAAACAAAAAAAGATCTCCCCACAAACTCTTTTTTCCCCTGTGGCATGGGAAGCATTAGCGAGCTCAGCAGCTCACCGCGATGCTGCCTTCCGTACCTCAGCCGAGGAATTCCTGCCACGCCACGCTGCCGGGCTGCGCCGTGTACAAATCGCAGGGGCAAGCAATAACATCGCATCCTCCAGCACTTTCTTTCCCGCATCTCTCTGACTCCATAGGACGCCGCAGAACGTATACCGAATCTGCTGCGAGCGCTTGACAGGTGGTATTTCATATGCACCACTCTTGGTGGTATGGGGAGTAGGCTGAAATACCGAGTTCTTCACGTGTCGATGGTTTTCAGTAATTAGCATATTTCAGCCCAAATCACAAACATCCTCCCTTGAAAAGAATGATAATTGCTGACAAAATCCGTGGCATGCAGTTTCATCAAATGCAAATTTGGGCTAATAAGACAGAGAGTAGGCTGCAGTAGGAGAACAAAATGCACGATAATTTTGGTAAAAAAGTAATTTTTGCTAATGTTTTGGGCATAATGATTTTTGAGAGGACATTTGTAATTTTAGTGTTGACGTGATAAAAGTGGGGATTTGAAATACAGATAAAAAAGCTCTTACAGGACTGTTCTTGTAGCATACCATTGGCATGAGCCCATCCCCTGTACAACAGCTTCTCATATGGCCATGAAAGATCAATATGTCTCAAACAAACTGGAGCTTCAGGTGTCCAGATCCCCTTTGAAATACACATCCTCATTTGTGCTATTCCAGATACTTGCTGAGGTGCTGGAATTCCAGTTTTGTGCTCTCTCCCCTCAAATATGGATGAAAAACAGAGGTGGAAGGCTGGTTGGCTGAGTCAACACAGGCTCAGGTTGGTGCTAGTTCCTTTGCAGTGCTGGTTTTGCCCCTTCATAACCCAAGCACGGGGTCAGGAAGATGTTTGCTCCTGTGATTGATGTCAACAGGGGAAAGAAAAGCAATTCCTCTAGCAACAGAAAACATACATTTCTTGAATAGTGGGTGTTGCCCATATAATGAAATCAGATAAAAACTGAAAGGCAAATATTTGTGCCAGGGCAGGACAAACCTCTCTTTTGAAAGCAACAGACAGTTTCTGGGAAAGGTGATAGAGGCTTGAACTGGCCGGAGCCCTGCTGGGGAAATTCCCAGGGAAATATCTCCAAAGAAAGAACCACACTAAGGTGTTCAGAGCTTTTAGACCAAAAGCTTTTCTATATTTTGATTGTCTTAAGAAGAGATAGTTTTGAGAGACACCTTGACTTGTATTTGCAACTACTCGTAACTCCTCATCCATTTGGTGTTGCATGCAGATACACTGCTACCTCTAAAGTGCACGGGTCACTGAAAGACACAAATACTGAAGTGGTTTTACCCACTATGACACAGGGAGCCCAAGCCAAAGTGAAGACTGTCTTAGTTCACAGTTTCAGGTAAAGCCATCTTTTCTTCCCGTCACATGTTTCCAAAACCTAGTTGTTCTTTCCGCCTACACCTGCTTTCCTGCAGCTTGGTGGTCCTCTCTCCCCGCCAGCCCCTGCCTGTACTCCTGTGACCGCCTTCCCTCCCTGGCAAGCGGTGACCGAATCGCTATGGGTGCAACACCTAAAGCCTCCAACGCCTGCGTGTGTTTCCTGCATGCCGTTTTAGCAGTATGGATAGTCATGGTGGGCTGGCTCTTCTGCCTTCTCGTTTCAGCCGCTCTAACACACATTCAGGCTATGGAGAAGCAATAGAGCACTTTGTAGACCACAGGCACAAGCTTTCTTCTCTTTCTAAAAACACCCAAACTACTGCGGCAACTGCAGACCCAGCCACTCTCTGTCAACAGAAACATGATTCTCATCTCAGTAAGAAATCATAACTAAAGTTTTCTCTCAAAGACTTTCTGACTGCAGAAACATGGGAAGCAAATATGACAAGTCAAATCCCCAGCCTGAGATAGCATAGTTGACACAAGGCAGGATATGTCTTTTGGTCTGAATTGGATGCTGTCTTATTAAAAGCTGATAGGTGTTCATGAATATAAGGTAGCGGTTTCCTTTTATCTAATGTTTTGGTTTTTCTCTGATATGACAGGCTCCTGTTTTAGTATATAAACTTGCTTTTCATGTACTGATGCACCAAGAATTTATCAATCATGAGGAAAGCAAGACAAATGATCATAATATTGGGGGGTTTTGTAACACAATTGTTGAGCGTTCATGATATAAGCATCATAGTAAAATGATTAACTACATGCAGAAGTGCACATCCAGCTTGCTTTTGAAAAACCGCATTCCAAACACACACCCATATATTTCTGTAACAGCCATATCCTAACTTACAAAACATACACTACTGGCAATCGGAGAGATAAACCCTTGTCTAACACCGAACAGCTTTGTCTCATCCCTCGCTACAATTCTCTACCATGTTGAAAACAATTTTGCATCCACTGCCGAATCCAGGCTCTCTGAAATCTGAAGACTGTTATATCACCGTGCTGTGCAATCACCAAATGCCAGATTAAAATATACACAGGCACCGTATTATGCTATTATCAGGAGAGCACAAATACGTCTCCTTTCAGATATTATTTATATGGTTTTAGGAAGCTGCATTTCTTTCCAGAAAAGACTGTTTGAGAATTTCCATCTTTATAATATAGTATTGTTACAGGTATCTAAAGGAAAAAAAAAAAAAAATGCAGCAATTTGTTTTATACATATTTTGTATAGAATGATTAGCTTCTTAAAAATGGGGATGAAGTTACGCTCGTCAGAGATGCGAACATTTTGTAAAACAACAGTGCTTTTCTTGGTGTCATGAAGGATGAAATTTAATTAAAATTTTACATTACTGCTGAAATACATTTAATGTAACAAAAAAAAGAAAATACCCTTAGTAACGTTAATAGCTAGCTTGCTTTAACAGCCATCAATAACTGATCCTCACAATGACTTCATGTGGCACAGAAAGCCGCAGTATCCCCAGAAGTCTACACGCAGGGAAATTTTACAAAGCAGTCACACAGTGAGAGACAAACCAGGATCAGAACAAAAGTAACCCTAGAAGCTCCATTCTTTTTAGCCCTAGCGGCGTGCCAGCCCTTCCCTCATCGGCAGCATCGACGTTTCCTCATGGAGCCACATCGGCAAGAGCTCGGCAGCTCGCGGAGCAGGCACTCCGGGGGCTCGCCGTGTGTTGGGAATTTCCTCCTCTTTTCCTCTGGCTGGGCTGCAGCCATGGCACAGGCAGTGCAGCTTGGGGAGCCGAGGAGGGAGATGCGCTGCGGGGTCCCGGGGAGATGGGGAGCACGTGGGAATAAGCCTAGACACACTGATCTTCTGCCTCACAGGCATCTGCAGGAGTTTCCGTAGGGAAAATCCAATTTACAGACAAGGCAGAGAGCGTCCGTTTTCTGTAATGTGCGAAACCAGGCTACATGGCATACATATGAAAATAAACCTGCCTACACGCCATGGAATTGCAGCCGCATCATTTTCTGTTGCTGCTGCATGAAGAATAGCATTTAAAACCTGACATCAGCTCTTTTTGGATATAGGGGGCTTCCCCAGACAGATGTCTGAACAAATGCCCAGGCAAGAGGTGTAATGAGTATTTTTTGAGAATGCCCATGTCTAGAAAAGACCCCACTGGCCACAATCTTTAAGCAACTCACAAAAGGCCAGTTGTTAATAATCTAAGATTTCACATATAGGGTCTTCCTGTCCACTGGGAAAACCAAGGGATTTACAAATGAAATGTATTTTTTCAAAAAGGTTAAATCCTGGGGAATTGGCGTCACTGAGGCATGCAGACAAACAGCAGGGAAGGATGGCGTCACTAACCAGAAAGACTGGCTGCACCAGCTGCCTTCACCATCCCACCCAGTGTGTAACTGGGAGGCTTTCCTGGGGAACCAGCTCATGAAATCACCAGCAGGTTCCTCCTGCAACGCACGCAAGAACAACAAAGCCAGAGCTTGGGCTTATTTTGGCTAAAATTTACCTGCATGATGTGCAGTCAGACATGAGGAGACACCGAACCTCTCCTGAGCCCAGCATCAGTGTGTCCCTAACACTGAGCAGACACCACGCTAATGTATGAGCCATGGCCAGCAGTTTGTACAAGCGCACCCCAAGGAGCGGCGAGCCATCCTGTGTTGGTGCAGAACTATTCCCAGGATAAAACTGGGTTGACTCCATTTCAGTTTCTTACTTTTCCTCAGTATTTTTTGGTTTTACGTACACTGACGTTTCCCAGTTCTGAGTGAGGATGGACAGAAATGCCAAGGTCTCTCCCACAGAAGCAGGAAAGCACAGACCAGCTCGCAACACCCCTGACCAAATTTGCAGACTCACTCCTTTCCCAAAGCATCTAAAATATTTGGTTGCTAATTTCAACCTACCTAGTGAGCGCTCCATCCAGGATTTCCTGGAAATGACCAAGCTCTTTAGGATACCCAGCAACCTTCTTTTCTGGGAGGTTCAAAAAGTAGGAAAATAAATGTGTCAAAGGATTTGAAAGGAGTAATTAAGGTGGCAGGAAACGGGAGCCAAAAATGGAGCCTGGACCTACCATCCTCTAATATTTTCCCTTTCGTATTATCAAAAGACCAAGCTCTTAAGCCTGCTGAACTCCAATGGCTACGAAAACCCCAGCTCAAACAGAAGCTGCTAATGAGAGGCATTTCCTAAAGCTGCTTTAGCAGGTGTTGCCTGCTGAAACGGGGAGGGTCACGAATGTAAATCTCATTTGGAAAGTTTCTAACCCCGGGGATAATATTCAGTGGTGCTGCCACTCTCGCTGCCATCTGCACTAGAAAGTGGCTCAGACTGAACTAGATAGCACTTGATCCCACTGAGTGAGCCCAATTGTTTGCATTCTTGCACAAATGTGTGAATGGCAGCCTTCCGGCGAAGCAAATGCTGGGTCTGCTCCCTTCAAAGGCTTTGCCAGTGATCCTTGCCCTGCTGGCTTCATCCTTAATTGGCCTACACGGTGGGGATCAATTAAAAATAAATGGTAGCTTGCTGTGCTGCTGTAAGAGGAAGTTTTGCGACTCCAGGCATGAGCGCAGCTACCTCAGCCCCCTGCATACGCACGCACCGGGAGTGGCAAGAGGGACAGGGGAGAGACCTGGATATTCTGAGGAAGCGCCACGGGAAAAAAGAAAAAATCACATTGTAGGCTGCAATAAATCATCATTAGCTTTACGATTAAAGGTTTGATTCCCTGGGGCAGAAGCACGCTTTCCCTCATGTTTCTGTGGAGTGTGGGAATGGCATTTCCTAATATGCCTATAGTCCAGAAATAGGGGTTTTCATACCATCTTCACAAGATGGTATGCACATCCCCTTCCATACAGGCTCAACGGGGAGAGCAGAATGCCTTTTATCCATGTGGAAAAATTAGGTTTCTTCCAATGAAACTTCTCATACCAGAAGTTGTAAAACTTGACTTTAATGAAAGACAACTGATCTCGAAGAAAAGCAATGTCCCATAACTGCGTCATCAGGCTCTCTGAAACTTTAATCATGGGGCGGGGGGGGGGCGGAATTTTGAACCAGCAATTAACTCACCATAATCATCTGTATCAAGCAATGGAGTTTCTCAGATAATTTCCTAGCGCTTATTAATGAAAGTCTACTATAAGGATGAACTGAAAATCCCAATCATTTATGGAATTAAAACCTGAATTAAAAATACCAACTTTCACTACACACCAACCCATATTTCCATGACATTCAGAAGTGGATTAGAGCACAAAAAAGGGGGAGCTGAGAAATACTTGATTTTCCTTTGTTCCCCGAAGACATTTGACATGGAAGGCGTGCATCACTAGGAAATGGCATGGTGGCACATCTCTTTTGCATCTTGCTGCAGGTGCTATAAAGCACCTTAACGCTTCCTGTATCAGAAATGTGTGGTACCTTCAGGGGTGTCTCTTCATTTCATGGTGGAATTAAAAGGGACAAAGTCTGCACTGGAAAACCTCCAAGACGTCCTTTTCTCTTGTCTGTCTTTGTTGACACTAAATGGAGGCTAACAAAAGGCTTTACACAGATGATATCCTGAACAATATGTGATGCAGTTTTTAAGAGCTTATCATCTCTGGAAAAAGCTACCACTCTTTTTAAGCAGATTCAGTGAGTATGGGATAGAGCTAGTGTATGGACACACACTTCTTGTTGCACTCACTTTCATGCTCAGTGTTTAGAATGAAAACGTAGATGTACTTCTAAAAATTATTTCTCCTCTAGCTAATGTGTGATGTTCCAGTGTCTGCAACACATATTGGGAGGGAGGGGGCCAGAAAGGTGTATTTGTTACATTGCAGCCCAGTTCAACCTCTGTGGTAACAGCGAGTTCCTCTCCCCCAGGAAATGACCTACAAGAAGCAGTAGAGAAAAAAATTTGCAGTAGATTTCATCTTCAGAGGGGAAACCGGTTATATAAATCTGATCTCTGCATAGAAATATCTTATGCCTTGTGGTGCAAGGTAGCAAACCATCTGAATTGCATTGACAGCATATGATTTACTCAACTGCTGAACTAGGACATTTGTGTGCAAGCACATACATTTGATATATTGTTTATAGGCACCTCTGAAATTCACCTTCTCCAAAACCACAAGATTTCAACAGCAGTAGGATGCTGTGGGGGCTGCAGAGACGCTTTGCATGTTCTCTCCATAGAGGGTTGGAAAAGATAATGTAATCTGTAATTCTTCAACAAAGTAATGTCACTCATCTAAGGCACTTTTCCTTTTAGTCCATTAATTTGCGATACAGTTGCTAAAAAATAAAAAGTTCGTAACGATGCAAATCTCTCTAAACCAGTTCTGATCAGAGAAATAGAGAGGGGCCAGTTGCTTAGTGATAATCACAAAGGTGGGGAAGAAAATACCGCAAGCCCAGCTATATCTGCACAGTCAACATGACAAAAAGGCCACAGCCTTGCAAGGGAAACAACATTGAGCTGCTTTCTTGTGTTGCTTGTAAAGATTTCTCATATACTCATTCTACTTCATTACACTCAACGTTGGTACTCGGGTCTTTTGACTCCAAGGTTAAAAATTTCCTACTAAATCATGTTAAAGAGTTCTAATATATTGCTACTATGACCTTTGTAATAAAGTCTTTAAAAATCAGGTGGTATTTCAAAGCACAGGGCAATCCATAGCATTTCGCATACACTTTGCATTCTTCTTTCATACTTACAACACAGCATTTAAGCACTATGAAATGTGTTTAAAGAGGGACAAAACATGCCAATGATATGAAAACTGCCCTAAAAAGTTTGTCTGCTCAGAGATAAGTAGACAAATTCTGTGGGAAGAAATTAGTACTAAAAAATTGCTATCTAGGGCTTTATGGGGTGACTTTGTGAGGTCCCTTCCCCATTTCTCAGGAACCCTGATCCCCTCCCGATAAGTTACTCCATAGCCCACAGGCAACTGTTCCTCCCCAAGGCAGGAGGATATCAGCAAAATTGTTTCTGACTGCTGCCAGTCTCTTCCTGTTCAAGAAACGAAAGCTAGAGCTTAGTGAACACTTACATTTTTTAGTGTCAATTCCTGAGTACAGTGCTTGCAACTACAATGGCAAAAATGTGATTTTGTAAAACAAATATAACAATTGCAGTGTTGCTCAGCTAACTGCTAAGTGCTTTTCATAATTTCAAATCACTCCAAAATAGAAGAGTCTGAGGTGACCCAAAGATATTTTTTTCTTTTTTTACCAAAAGGCTCAATAATTCTTTGATTAAGTGTGGAAGAGGAGCATTGCCCTGGCCCATCTAAAAGGACTAACGAATTGAGGATGCACATTGTTTCTAGCCCCAGAAGTATGCTGTATATTTATACAAATTATGCAGTCCTTGAGACAATACAATACAAAGCCAATTGTGCAAATGAACTACAGAATAATGCAAGCGTAATGAAACGCCACAACGGGAAATTCAGATTGTGCAGCACCTATGCATGTATGTAAACAGACCACTTCCACGTTGCACGATGGCAATTTCCAGTGTCCTGGGGATCCCTTTCCCTCAATAAATGTTGCATCTCAAATTGTGTATCACGAACTGCTGGATGAGGAGCAGTCGCAGGCTCATCCCTCGCTCATGGCCACCAGCGCAGCACCATCTGCTGGGAACACACACACTTTGGACAAATCTTTCCAGCACGAGCATTTGTCACCACCCATCCTCCTGAACACAAGACGCCCTGAAAATGTCCACCTCTCTGGTTCTTCACCTTTTTCAGCAAAGATGAAGTGATTAATTACTGCAAGCCAATCAGACTGTTACTTGAGCAATTGGCAGTTCGGAGGATTTGGCAAAAAGGACGGTACAGCCTGCAGAAAGTTTGCATTTTTAGGTCCTACCCAAGAACTCATTTTGATATGGTGGCCTCTAATCTCTGCGGGCTATCTACATGGGCAGGCATTTTCAGGAGACTGGGACAGGCTAGTGATGCCAAAATGAATCCGGTAACCTGAGGCAGGGCCCCTTGGACTGTGCAATGGTTTTGGGTGTTCAACCCTTCCCAAAGAGACTGGTTTCAGATGTTCAAAAGTGAGACAGAAAAGGCAAGGTGCAAGGTGCAATTCATCAGAAGGCGGTGCTAGGCGAGAGATCTAAGCTAGTGAGCATAGCACTGACTCTGTTATTTTGCCAGCGTTAAATCTGTGGAAGAATTAGTCACATTTCCACAATCAAAACTAAGCTTCATTATAAAGTAGGACATGAACATCTTCATTAGCTATGAAAAACACTATGCATCCTCCCCACATTAACAGCAAGAGCCAGCTGGAAAATTTTGGCAGGCTTTTTTTTTTTTCTCAGAATTTTTTTACTGCTCAGAAAAACATCCATTGGAGGAGTCTGAACCTTTGATGGAAAGTGGAAAGCTTTCACCCTCAAAGGGTACTCCAGGACAGAATTTCTGCACCCTCAGAAGGGCAGGTTACGGGTATGGGCAACACGCTGAGACAACCATAGTGCTGCTGCTTCAAGAAATACCTCAACTTGTCCTTCCTCAGGATCTCCTCACCCCATCCCGCTGTGTGACACAGGCAGGGCCAAAAAGACGTTACTGAAAAATAGCCAGACTTTTTGCTTGAAAAATGCTCTATTCAGTGAGCCTCCCAAGGTTTTTGTGGTTTTGGTGGGGTTTTTTTTGGCAAAACCTTAATTCTTGGATCTCCTTTAAAAGCAAAACAAAACCTCCAAGAGCCAGGGAACTCTTAGAAAGATGTAGGTAAGGGTGAGTTGAACTAAATTATGTTATCTTAAGGGATAAACTTTACACTGAGTAAAAAACCTAGGAAAGACCTCCAGGAACCCCTTACAGAGTTGTAGGCTTTATTCAGGATCAACTAACCAGTTGTGCATGCCGCAAGGTTGTTCAGGATGACAACATACATCAGAGAGTTAGAGACCAGATGCACTTAAGAGAGCAAATTCATCTAGTTTGTTAAAGAAACTCTTTTCCATTCTTATTGGTAATCCCAGTGGACTGAATTAGCACAGGCAAATCTGCTTGTCTGTTCAGGCTTTCAGCAAGAACTAACTTTTTATGCACTGAGAACATCATTATAGATTAACAATCAAGAAAGGGGCATCCATCATGTTTTTCAAATACACACTTCTTATTCACAGTTATTAAGGTATCAAAATATTACTAGGTTTTCATCACTATTTGTCTACAGCTTTGCAAATTCACTATGCTTCTGCATCATTTGCCCCATGATGTTATTTGCAAGCAGAGCAGCCATTCACTCATGAAAAATCCAATCTACTACCCACAACCTATATTTCTCTTAAAACATTTTACGATTCTAGAAAACAATTTCTATCATGAGAATTTCATAAAATAGCAGGGAAAACTGAGCACATAGATCTATATAAATAACTAAGTGTAACAACCTCTGGCACTTTAATTCAACATCGTTTAGTTTCCTCCTCATAAAATTGTTTCATTTCACAAAAGGTACATTTTGACATAAAGATTACTATAGTTTGAATAATCTGAATGACATTCCTGATTAATTATTTTCCCAACTACTTTTAGTAACAAAAAATGAACAGGAGGGAAGGTCACTGTGACCAACAGTGTTCTCCAAATCCAGCTGGAGACTGCTAGCAGTAGCTATTTACAGTTTCAGAAGACAAATCCACAAGCCTCAAATATTTTTCAAGTGCTAAATCAGCTAGTCAATATTTAAAGGCCATATATGATAAAATTCTTCATTCAGTTGCCCCTGCAAATGTTATTGGTGTTATCTCACGTGAGGCAACTTGCAGGGTCCACCAGCTGGTGCCTCACTCTGCGAGTCAAAGACACTCAGAATAATGGTCCCTGCAGACCCAAAAGCCTGCAATTTCAAAGGCAAGTCTCCCCAAAAGGGTGACATAAATGAGGGGTTATATGAGAGGGGATAATAAAAACATATATGTTGTGCGTTCTAGTGAATACTATTGCAGTGTATGTAATTCCTTTTCAGAACAGTATCTCTGAAGCTCCACCCGACTAATGAGTCCTGCTGGTTTAGTTTGCTTTTATTTCACACAGGCTATGTACTAATTCATATTACATAGCTTGAAGCCTTTGTGCATGGTGAAGCAGCAAGCAGAGGAGGGAAAAGAAATGGCAGCCCCCTCACAGAACATGCCAGTATTTCTTTCTCTCCAAAGTCTCCTGCTTCTCCTTTTTCTTCTTCTCCCAAAAGGCAGAGGTTTGTATGTGCCTGAAGTCTGACCATGGTGGCAGAGCACAGACTCCAGCTCCTGGGCCCAGCACGTGCTGGTCGAGGAGGTTAGCTGTCACTCTGAAAGAGGACAACAGATACAAAACCCGAGGTGAGGGTTCAAGCATACCGCTTCTGGCATGGAAGGATTTGTTGTATGAATACTATTCTTCCTTCACACTGGGGTGTGCCCTTAGCATCTACTCGCACATCACAAAGGAAGACATAGGTATCAGGGAAATGGTTGGCCGGCCATCAATTTCAAATGACTTTCAGGCCATCTTTAAATCCTTACATCACTTTATTGAGAGAAAAATGTGGTCAAATGCCAGGAGTGTGGGCAGCCATTCCAAATGAAGGGTCAGATAAAACATCGCTTAAGGCTTCAAAGCCCACGGTCAGCTCTGCGCAGAAGCCAGAGCAGAGCTTCCTAGCAGTCCCAGGCTAGCGCCGGAGGGCTGTGCCTGCCAGAAACGCGTGCTGGAGGGTCCTGCCTCATTTCTACATTTTAGCAACACTTGTGTTGGGTTTTGTCTTGCTATTAATATCCGGTTGAAACCAACTGAAATGACTGTCTCTGCCTAGCTCACGACTGCTGGGGACAAACAGGCACACTGAAGCATGACAGTTTTACTAAGAGATCAGGCAGCGACTTGCACATGACCATTTCATGGCTATTTCTCTGGAGTTAATCAATATGGGAAAAAACCCATCACAGAGCTCTATGCAGCTCCATGCGTGGCCTCTTGGCAGTGTGGTACGTCCAGCAGCATTGACAAATTCCAAAGGTAAAGGAAGGACTCGGCACAGCCTCTGAAATTCTTTCAATAACTTCCTTACAATAACTTCCTTACAATAACTTCCTTCCCATCTTACTCCACAGAAAGATTTATTTAGGCAAAGAGAAGAGGAAGATGAGGGTATCAGAAAACAGGTCCCCGAAAAAGCAGCATCAAAAATAAATGCTGTACATAGTGCCCAACTTTTTTAATGAGGCAGCCATTTGTTAATTCATCTTTCTGTTTTAATAAATACAGCCTATAAAGTAAGAGAACTTACTGTATTTATCAAAGTCTGTAACTACACTAACGGACAAACATTAGTTAAAAATATCCAAACAGATTCCTGACTGGAAATAATTATTTGTCTTTAGTTACATCTTTTAATTTCCTCAATGGCCAGGAACAACAAGATAACACCCCCTCATGAAGACCACAATATAGATTTATGTGAGAAACCACCACCTGAAGATGAAATGTAAATGGTGTGGGATGGTGGGGAGAAGAGAAGGTACCAAGTGTACCTTGTGCCATGGGTAGAGGTTTCAGGTTAGTATTTGCCTAGCCCTGATCACCTGAATCCCTGAAGGCATCATTCCTAGCCCACATAAGGCAACGGATTGATTTCCCTTGTCTCTTTTCAGACTGTCGAATGTGCAAAATGAATACAAATTATTACCTGGCTCTTTTCAAGGTTCAAAACAGAACAGGAAACTCAAACATAGGCTGCAAACATAAACAACTATTTGCATATTTACAAAAGCAACTAATATACTTTTAATGTAAATAAAGATACCATTTATTTACATTTCTTTATAGTTCTACTACACAACATAAACTATATATAAAAACTATTTTGCTGTAAATTCAAATGGAACAAGGAAGAAGGTCATTTATTAGTACAGTCCTGAAAAGTCATTCAGATGCATCATGTATGGAAACATATTTATCCACATATGGATTAATACCACTTTGCAGTTACTAGCCCATGTGCATCAACTTTAGGGAAACCCTCAGGAACAACATTTAGGGCCTTCTGGTCATAAAGCTCTGCTAGCAAGTATAATTCCCACGGAAACTCTCTCTCTAGCAGGTCTTCTCATAAGCAAGATGTCCCCTGGCAGCAAGTCCTGCCTGAAACCCTGTTCAAGAGCTCTGTGAGCAGTAGGACAACAAGACCCGGTACCTGAAATTTCTCTTTTCTGTGGATTCTCTGATGCTTAACAAAGGCTGAGCCTTTTTTTCCATGGATGATTTCTCACCTACTTTGATGTCTATCTTCATGAAATATGTTGAAACTTAATAGCTCTGTGGTCTCTGTCCCATGACAGTCAAATTTAGATGAAATCCTTACTCAGAGGCCAGGAAGGAAGGACTGACATAAGCAGGCACACATACAGGGAGTGCAACACCGTCATTGCAGCCAAGAAGGAAAGAGCTGCCTTGCTGTTCTGATCTGGCTGTTGAACAGGAACACCAACATTGCTATTAACTGAGAATTATCACTTATTGCCAGCCTTATTATAGGCGAGTAAGCTTTTGAAAAAGAGGCTCCTGAGGTGCAAGGAAGGTACTTTTGCATAGATACAGTAACATCAGAGAAGACGCATTCTTCTTGACTTCTGTACCCTACGCCATGCGAATGTGTAACCTCACTTCTCACCTGATCATCACAATATGATTAATGCAAAGCACTCCAATTCTCATGTTGAGCAACAGGCCAAATAAGCAGTGAAACTACAGTTTTAAGCATCATGAGTAAAAGTCTTTAAAACATCCATGTACAGTCTCTGCCCAGAAAGTATTCATGAAACTAGCACTCGAGGTGGCTCATTCAACCACCCTCAGATGACTGGCTTGGTTACCAGGAATGTAATTACGCACTTCAGAATTCTCACAATGTAATAGTAATAGTATTGTTATTCAGAAAGCCTACAGTGGAGTCGTGACTCATATTGGGGTTTCAGAGCTGTTGCGAGTATCCTATCATTAAAGGGGATTTTCTTTATTGAGTCAAAGCAATTGCTCTAGAAAGTGGCAAGGCTGAAGGACAGCAAATAATTCCTCTTTTAACAGTGAATCATCTAATTTCTTCAGCAATTACATATTTCTCTACCCCTGACAGGTATAGGGACATTCTGATCGGTTCTCTGCAGTCACAGAGTTGCTGTCTGGGGAACACTGATTCCAGAAATAACACTTTCCATAATTACTCATGTGCTCAGTCTGACCCACCTGATTACAGCCGAGCAGAATAATGGACACACCTGCATTTAACACAGTGTGGAACCTGGGCAATCACAAACTCATCAACAATCCTCTTGCTGATGAGAAAAATATTTATCTAGTGAAGAGATGAAAAAGAAATTATCTGTCCCAAAATGCTGGTTAAGCAGCAGAGTACACAGGCCAGGAGTATTTAGATTTTAAATGTACCCATCTTCTCATACGCAGAATACAAATAGCTGAGATACCACTTAGAGGTTATGGCCCAGCCACTCAGCTCACCAAAGTCTGAAGACATGCAAGTGATGTCATCATTAACTGAAGAATTTATGCTGGATACAGCTCCCTGATGAATGGGTGCTTTCACTTAGCACCAATGAATTTTATCTCAAACTCTCACAACAGCACCTACTATGTGCTTGTTTTATCTGAAGATAATTTTTGTTGTCTTCAAATAGCATAATTAATTATATACAAGAAAGGAAGCAGAAGTATGAAAGCAAAACTAGGTAAATCTCTGGTCTCCTCTCCCTTATCCTACGCAGCACTTTGTAGCATACATGAATCAACAATGCCAACTTTCACGCAACTTTTGGAGTACTGCATCCAGCTTTGGAGTCCTCAGCACAAGAAGGACATGGATATGTTGGAGCAGGTCCAGTGGAGGGCCACGAAGATGATCAGAGGGCTCGAGCATCTCTCCTATGGAGACAGGCTGAGAGAGTTGGGGTTGTTCAGCCTGGAGAAGAGAAGGCTCCAGGGAGACCTTATAGTGGCCTTCCAGTACCTGAAGGGGGCCTACAGAAAAGCTAGAGGGGGACTTTTTACAAGGGCAGGTAGTGATGGGATGAGGGGTATCAGCTTCAAACTGGAAGAGGGTAGATTTAGATTAGATCTTAGGAAGAGATTTTTCACTCTGAGGGTGGTGAGGCAGTAGGGCAGGTTGCCTAGGGAGGCTGTGGATGCCCCATCCCTGGAAGCGTTCAAGGCCAGGCTGGATGGGGCTTTGAGTAACCTGGGCGAGTGAGAGATGTCCCTGCTCAGGGCAGGGGGGCTGGAACTAGATGATCTCTAAGGTCCCTTCCAACCTAAACCATTCTATGATTCCCATAGATTACCCTGGATATGCCAATGGGAAAATGCTCAGTTGGTAAAGTCAGCATATGTTCTAAAACAGTTGTGTGCTGCTTTGGTTAGGGGAAGGTTTATTGTCAGTCCATTGCTCAATACAGTCAGCATGGCTGAAATTATGTTTCATCAGCTGTAAAAGGTACGTTCATTGCTAGGGAGTAATACTGTCTCAAAGAAAAACAAGAGGTAAGCAGCAGCCATTTCCTAGATCTCCAGCTCTAAAAAACTCACATTCAAGTTCTGAAGACATACAGTAACTGCAAATACACTCCTCAGGTTCAAAATTATATATATACAAACTATATAATATATTGGGGGATGTGGACTCATCTGATGCTTATGTATGAATCACCCAAGGAAGATATAGCAAGTTATTCTGAGGCTCTGCACTTTGTGTGTCAGCCACCTTGACACTATTAAGCAGACAGAGATGTAAGGCCTTAATGTATGACTGTAGTACAAGAAATTGAACCTAGAAGCCAGTCACTGTTCAATACCCACCAGCAAGATTAATTAGGATTCAGATTTGGATTCTAGTTTGCTATTGATCACTGTCACCTTTCAAAGTTCAAGGCTCTCTTTACTTTTCCTTGGAGCACTGCTGAAGATATCCTCCAGGTTTCTTCAGTCAGTCTGAACCACAGAGAAGTTTCCCATTACTGTGTTTTGTCTTCACCTCTCCTTTCTTTTTTAAGAGTAATTTTCTGAGGTGATTTGACATTGTTTTGGTCTGATTTCTGTCTAGCACTGTTTTTCCCCATTTATCTGTTTTATTACATTCTGTCTCATCTTACCCCACCCCTACTGTTTCTAATCCTGTGCCTTTTCTAGCTCTGATTTACTCAACTTCTATTTCTTTTTCTTTCTTTTTTAATTTTCTCATTTAAAAATCACATTTCATAATCCTTTTTGGCAGTGGGATAGAGGTGTCATATACTTTCTAGTGTGCAAATGCTTTCCTCAAAACCCCAACATCTTATTTATCCAGCCACTGAAAGAAGGTGGTTCTAAAGGCAGATTTAGATGGTTACATACTATCTAGTTAAAGCAAAGATATGCTTTATTTAGAGAATTTTAAAATGAATTAAGACTGAATGTGTAGTCTCCTATTTGACTAGTTAATTCCTCTACTGCACCTGTATTTTTGAATCTCAAATTTCAGCTTTTTTTAAAATTCAGTTTATTTCTTAAACTCCTAGCAGTGGATGTTTTAAAAAGAGCCATAAATGAAAGGGAATAAGACAAAATATGAGCCTAACACAGGAGTTCCCTCGTGGAACCTTAAAACCAATTAGTGCCACTTTGTGTAAGCTTCAGATCAGGTGTGATCATCCGGAAAGCTGGTCTTGCGGAATAAATGTCAAACAACGTGATTACCAAAAAAAAGGCAAATGGTATAGATGACTTCCAAGCTTTGCAAAGCTCAGTGTGAGATGTCCTTATCCCTCCTATGACTATCCTTTGACAGAAACTAAAGGAGCACAAAATGTGCCAGAGGGAAACACTGATTCCACACAATCAATAATTTTGATTTTCATGCTGTCACAATTCAGTAATAAATTAGGAATCAGAGGATCTACCAAAAAATGCCAGATGGTTCATTATGAAATACACCAGCTGTCCTTTTTCCTACGACGTCTCATTTTAAACTGGTGGAGAACAAAGTTACTTTAATCTACCCTGTAGAGCTCTATAATAAAAACAGCCACCAAAATAAAGGCTGAAAAATCCAGCTACTCACTGGATTCACCTGGTCTACCATCACGATGTCATGGAGTGTAATCACCCAGCTTCTTTGCAAAACAGATCACCAAAGTACCTCTGCTCTCAACACCATATTGGCTGTGCATCAATTAATAGTTGTTATACTGTTCCTATATTTATTTTTAATAATATCAGCAGCATGCTCTTCGGCTTCCAAGTGTTTCCATTCGTTTCTAACCATCTCCCCTGCCTAACGCAGTTCATAGTGTCAGGGTAGACACGTAGACAAAGAGCTGTTTATATAAACTGGGACAACACCTATACAGTTGAGTTACCAAGGACATGAGTTGAATGTGTACGTTGTACCTCACACCTAACAAGGGCAGCTAGCACGATTCTCATTAGATGTCATGTCAAAGGTGGGTCCTGTGTTAATGGGCTGGGAACGGAAAGCAAAGGCAGTTTTAGAGGGATATACACGAATGACTTGAGACAAAACTCCTCAGTTCAACAGATTAGCAATACACTCATTTCTAAAACACCCATGTATTTGAACAGGGGTTAAAGAAGTGTTTTAAAAATCATATCTATGTTTACTATCTTCGAGTGCTACCTTTGCAAAACCAATAGCTCAGAACTGTTAATAAATAAATTCTTGGGGTTATAAAAGGATACTTTCTTAGACATACTGAACTAAAATTCTTCCCTGTTTCATTTTAGTTGTATTACTTAAGGGATTCATTTGGTTGGTGCATTTAAAGAATGTAACAGACTACGCGTATTCTTCAGAGCTCAGTCTCAGTCACTACAGTACAGTCAAACTCTTTCCACTAAGGTTTGCTAGAGATAACAAAGCTATCCCTCAGCTGAGAATAAAGATGTAAGCAGTGCAAAAAGAAGTGGTCGAGGGGGACATTTTTCACATTGCCTCCCCAAAAACCCAATTCATTTTCAAGTTAATTCTTTTCAGTTCCCTAGCTAAAAAAGACGACTTAATTCCTGTTGCTAGGTGAATGTATTAGCAAAGTCTAAAATACAGCCCGGTAAAAGGCTTATAGGATTTGCTCACCTATGTAGCTGGTTTATGTGTTTAAAAATTTAAATCCTGCAAAAACTTTTGGAAGGTTACTCAAAATGTATCATTGTTAGATCTGCAGCCACAACATCTCCACACTACTAATGTAAATTACATTAGTTGGGGGGCTAAGTGTGCACACTTAGTCCTCTAAGGGAATAAAGAAATAACGATTTCATGGACTTCACAGAAATGTAGTCACACAAGTTCCTTTTTTTTCTCTTGGAAATTGTCAGGCAATTAGGTAGGCAAGATACAATTTTAAAATTTAAACATTTCCTAGTAGTATTATAATTCATATGTTTTTGGAATGGGAAAATAACTCCTTTTTCCCCCTTAAGCTGTTTATATGACTCTTAAAAGTTATTTCTGCTTTAATAACCTACAGTTTCAATAAACACTTGACACAGAATTTCTTTAAATAATGTCCGTGTATTAAAATTCTCTCTTCTTTCAAGCATTTTAAAAAGATGGTTAAATTGATCCACTTTGCAAGACAATGTTTATACTACCTCTTTTTAGCAGTACTGTAAACTGAATGCAATCTGTTTTTTAACATAATCCACAGCTGCTTCAAAATGTCCTTTCTGAGGATCTAGCCCTTTTTTCAAAGGACTTTCATGAAGAATGTCTTTAATTAGTATTCAAGTACATTTTTTATTCATTTCAAAAAAATCTGGTCTGAGTTCTCATCATTGTAAATAACCGACTAAATACTCAAATCTTAAAAATTATACTGGAGAGCAGCAAGATAACTCATACGTTGTTCTTCCATTTCCTTTACTACTGCTTCTTGGCATATCTTTTTCTTTCTGGTCTTGCTATCATAAAAGACTATGTTACACACTGGAGAAGGTTATATTTGAACTGGAGAAGGTTAAATTTTGCCAGAGCTGAATGTTTTATGTAATTCTCGCCTTGCAGAACACTGACAATGATAAATGTTGTGCAGTTAACTTCCTTCTATTGGGTGCTTTCTGTCCCAAGGACCTGAAGCACAATACCGAGCAGGGGGAGAAACTGCCTACGAAATCCGTATTTTCTGCTTTGATTCGCTTTACTTAGCTACTCGATGACTTTCTTGTTGTATTGAAGCACGTATGTGCAGCCTAAGATGATAAGCAAAAGAAAGTTAATGGCTTCCCAGCCTGCCTGTTCTTTCCTCAACTATGGAGAGCTTTTGCCGAAAATCCAGTGTTCTCTGTCTTTATTTCGACAGTGATGTATTACCTCTACCTATCGATGGAGAAACAGAGATAAAGTGAGTAACATGAGCTGAAGTTACATAGTGAGCAAATGTCAGTTGGTAAAATATGCCTTTACTCTTCAACTACTCTTTTACATCCGCAGTACTGCACTTCGAGAAAGCAGTGACACAAAAAGCTTTATTTCTGTGCACAGGTCTCAAGCCAGGGTGCATGAAATGTGAACACGGCCAAGCACTGGGTGAAATGAATCTGAATAAGGCACTTGGTCCCTCAGAGACCACCTGTGAACAGAAAGGGACCACTTGTGGGACCCAGTCATTTATCAGCCACGTCCTATTTGGTTGACTGAGTTGTTGGCATTGAAGTATCACCTTATAAAGTGTAATCACTTATGATTTTCAGAGCACTCACTATTTAAATTAAATCTTTGTACAACATTGGGTTTGTAAGCTAACTTGTACGTGTCCGTGTTACCATGCAGTGAATGGTGCTGAAGCTCTGGTGTCCTCCATCCGTGTTGAAACTATCACCACACTTAAAGCCCGAACGCCAACTCTGTTTTCCGACTACATAGCCAACCTATTTGAGCTTTTTTTTTTCCCCTAATTCCAGTCCTGAGAGTGGAATTTGAAACACAAAAGTTTACGTAAGGTACGTAAAGCTAAAGGTTATGAAAACAAGTCTATCACCCCTCAATTTTGGAGGGCCTATGAAGCGCTGTGGACAAAGGAGGAGGAAACGCTGCTTCACTGAGGTGGACGAAACACCTGAAGCAGCTGGCAAGCTGGGCAGTCTGGGCTTTTTCCTACACAACCCTCAGCTCTGGGAGAGCTGAATTTTTGCCGACATTTGGTGCTTGGGCAGGTGTGGGGGCTCCACATAGGAACCCGCTACCTGGGGCTGCTTCTCACCCTGTGGCTGCAGTGGGGTCCGGTGGCTTCCCACCCCGCGGCCACTGCGGCTCAGGGCTTCGGGCAACAAGAGAGCAGCATAAAATCCGAGAAACCGCTGCCTGCACCGAGCTCTGCCACACAGAGGCCCGGCGTTTGCTAGCCCCGTGCTCAGGAGAGCGGTTTCCGCCACAAAGGCCACACCGCCCACCCTGCAAGAGGACGAGGGCAGTGAGATGCCGGCGGCTCCTCTCCCCCCTGCCCCAAAGTGTCCGCCCGCCCGGCTGCTCCGCGTCCCCAGCCTCGTCCCGCCGCGGAAACTCCCTCACGCCACCGCCCTCGGCCGCCTCCCGCNGAGGCGGCAGCCTGAGGGAGGTTGTGCTCCTCTCTTGGCCGGGCCTGTGCCCGCCTTGGGTGCCGGGCTAGCCGGAGAGCTGTTGAAGCGCACTGGTGAGTGGGGCTGGTGGATTTTGTTGCTGTCTCCAGGCTCCTGTGATGCCACATTTAAGGTCAGGCAGACTGGTGACTGGCAGCGAGG
>VXBO01012825.1:959918-1001916 GCA_013400135.1 Rhinoptilus africanus
CCCCCCCCTGCGGCGGGCGGTCGCCTTCCTCTCTGACCGCGGCGCCTTGCGGGCAGGCGGCGCTGACGGGGCTTAGACGAAGCGTCGAACGGACGGATTGACGGACGGGCGACAGGGACGGCTCGGTGAACGGCGGACGGGAAGAGGCAGCGGGGCGCGGGGGTGGCTTGAGGGGCTGCTGTGGCNATTTTGTTGCTGTCTCCAGGCTCCTGTGATGCCACATTTAAGGTCAGGCAGACTGGTGACTGGCAGCGAGGTGAAGTCGGCTAGCTGGATGGTCACCAGCCCAGGCTCTCTGGGCGTGGGGGTGGGCCCTGAGCCAGGGGAGAAGCTGGTAGTCAAGCAGAGTCCCCGCCTGGCAGCAGAGAGGAAAGCTGAGCAGCCCTTATCTTCCTGCCTGCAACCTACCCTGCTCTCCAGCGTTTCCCATGAGCAGTTTGCACCTCATATGCCCACGCAGAAGGAGCAAGGTGAGAGTTGTCAGAAACTCCCAGGTGAAAAAACCAAGGGGATACGGCGCAGGAGGGCTGCCAGAAGCAAGAAGGGTGTAGTTCTGCCAATTTCAGACACTGCTGTATGTGAAGATTGGCAGCCAGGGACCATGGCTGCAGCAGCGTGGCGGGAAGACACTGGAAGGAGAGGGACAGGGCAAGGTCAGCAGCTGTTTTGCTCAGGAACTGGTTTGCAAAATAAATTCTCAGCAGGCCATGAAAAGGAAGAACATAGCTCAGAAGGACCGAACGTCTCAGGTTTCTGGGAGAGTTCATGTAGCTCTGGAAAAAAGGGTAAATATTCCTTTATGGAAATAAAATTGCAAATCCCATCCTCCAGTGAGGAAATGGAGAGTACAGAGAGACATGGTATTTCCTGTTTGCCAGATCAAGAGGAGCTGCAACCCAGAAAGGGCATGTGTAGTACTGAAATGAAAAGCACTCATGACTCCATGATGATACTGAAGATGCAAATCCCAGATCCTAAGATGAATCTGGGGACTCAGGAATCCTTGTCTGAACCAAAACCTCAAGAAGAGGTAGATATGCCAGGGAAGTTGAACGGGTGTTCTTTAATTGGATCAAGAAAGCCAGGGACACGGGAGAACAGAAACAGATGCTTGAGCATGAAAGGTGGTACATCTTTGATAAAAGCAAAACTACAAGGTCGCAAAGAGAGGGGTAGGTCTGGCTTGGTAGAACTGCATACACAGCGTCCGCTGTCCAAGGGAGGAGCCGTGAGTCTGAGGAAGAGGGGCAGAAATGCACTGGTGTCACAGCAGCAACAGAGCCTAAATAGCCAAAAACAGCCAACAGCAAGAGGAAAGGTGTGCAATTCTTGTGTGAAAGAAGACCAGCAGAGCTCAAACCTTCAGAAAGGAGCAGACAGCCTTGAGGAAAGTGGTAAGGACTTGTACCCCATTGTAGGGTGCAGAATTTGGCCTTCCATGACAGGGAACTGGAGCTGTAGTAAAACCCCATTAGAAAGTGGAAAAAACAGGAGATAATTTTTCTTTTGCAGAAGCATCTGTGTGGGAAAAAGTCATGGGGGCAGGAGGGAGTGGCCTGTACTCTATCTCAAAGTGTGTGGCTACTAACTTAGCTCAACAAGTGCAGAGATAAGAAATAGGGTCTGCTTTACAACGCTGTGAAACCAGTCCTAGAAGAATATTTTTAGAAAGAGGAAAAGCTTTTATTGAAGGAGAAAAGCAGCTCTTTTGCACAAAGGAGAGGAGACCACATAAACTTTTGGGGGATGGAGAGAGGAAGGAGTATCAGTAGCAGCAGGCCCCAAGTAAAATGATATTATTTTCTTCCACCTAAAATACTGTCTGTTTATTTATGTATAGAAGGTCAAGCACAATCAGGAAAGGAGGCAGTAGTTTCAGCAAAGCCAGAATTAAAGATAGTCCTTAATTCATCCCTATATTATTTGATTATTTTTGAATATGTATCATGCTGTCTTGTTTTAGTGCTTGCCTTTATAAGATGCTGGGGTTTTGTTTTCAGAACTTTTTGCTTTTTAGTTGTTATTCTTTGCAAAATCCTAAAAGGTGTGGAAACAAAGATCGTATTTTGGTGGTTTAAGATTGCATCAAATTGGAACAATTTTGAAAAAGGATTTTTAAAAGTCTAATTTTTTTTCAGGACTATTGCCTAAAAGACATTCTTTTGACTTTTAAAGCGGGCACATTCAAATGACAAATATTTGCTATAGTTATTAGTAATAAATATTTTATCTAGAAACCGTGTTCTGAAAAACTGAAGTATTCAAATTGCATCTTACTTACTTTGAAAACTAAGATCTAAAAACCCCAACACTCTACTAGTACATTCTTGAGTCCATTATCCAGACATAATTTTCAGATGTACAGTTTTTTACACAATCTGTATTTGCTCTTAAATAAAAAAATAGTACTTTATAAAAATGTAAGTCCTGTAGTTTTCCTAGATCTTTTTGAACAGTCTGGTGTATTTGGTTGGACTATATAACTGAAATATATCACTATATGCTTATAAACAAGCTTTCCTATTGCAGATAATCTGCTGTGTAAACAAAAGATTTAAGGCTGAATGTGCAAACAGCACCTGCCTTTTCTTGCCAGACTTGCTCTAATTTGGTTTCCACCTATGTTTTAAATAGACAACTTACGATGTCTCTTTGACACCTTAAGGTCTGTTCATCTTTGCATTTTCTGAAAACAAAACATCATTTGTTACTGTAAGTGTGATAATAGTGCTCAATTTGAAAAAAAAAAAAGATAAAACTTTACAGAAATGTTTTAGTCTTCAACAGTGTCATGTTCTTTAGTAGCCTCGAATGTTTTTTGTTCTCTTTATGAAATACTGCAATAGGGTAGTGTTTTTCCCTTAACATATTCTTTAATGACGCTTTCTTTGTTTTTAACCAGAAAAGAAAAAATGGAAAGCAGGTGAGCAAAACTCCAGTACACAGGCTGTGAAGAAGCGTAACACAAATGGAAACAGATCAGAAGATTCTAAGGAAAAGGAACTTCACTACTCTAAATCTCCTACGGTTGCTACGTTAGCTGGGACTCAAAGCAAGAGCTTTCCACGCCATCCAGTAACAAAAAAGTCTGATGTGCAGTATAAAAAAAGGAAATGTAGACTTGATCAGATCAAGTGCTTGCAACGTTCTAGTGTGACTACAGCTGAAAAAATGGGAAATGTATCTGCAAAATGTGATGCTGAACATCACAGAAATGCCCTAAACCATTGTAACGGCCTTCTCTGGGGAACACAAAAGAACCCATTTGTGAGATTAGAGGCCTGTAGTTACATCAATACATTTGTGAAGTCTTCAGCTAGTGGAACTACCAGCAGTTACAAATTAAGTGGATTCTTCCATGTAGCTCGGAATAAAAGAAAGTATGTTTTTCCTGATGGTACTGTAGAACAGTATGATATGAATTGCAGCACTAGTAGAATGCAAAAAGAGAAATCACCCATAAAAGGTGGTTTATTGTTCAATAAAGAAGAAAAAAATCAAAATGGAGAAGGGTGTTTTTCATGCTGTCAGAGTGAAAACAATACATGTTTAAAGGGAAAAAAGCGGAATATTGGTAGAAAGCATAGAAAAAAGATGAAAATCACTGAGAAATCAGCAGGGCAGAGTATTTTCACAGACATGGCTAATGAACGCAGTGAGTGTGAGTTACAAACAGAAGTGGCAGTTGCCGTGTCAAGCTCCTTTGCAGCCTTGGGACTAAACCATAGAGAAGTTACATTGTCAGCTTCATATGATCATACATCAGATCTTCATATCGGTAAAAATACTCATGAAGGACAAAATGTATCAGTCTGGAGAAAGAATAGTGCCAAATTACTTGCGTTTGAAGATGGCCTTAAGGACACATCTGAGCTCTCTTTAACAGCAAAAGGAGAAAATTCAGACAGTGTGGCGCATGATTCTGCTGCCCCAGGTAGCCTGAGAGTGCTAGCTCAGGTCCATGATGTTTCTAATTGTCACAAAAGCAAGACAGATGAAAAATTGAATAAAGTTAGTATGAAAATGCAGTTTACCTGTCAGAGAACAGTACCTATGACTGGTAAAAATGTTTGGCCTTTTGAATCTTGTGCCAGGACTTCTGAATGGTTTCATAAAAATCGAGGGTCTGGCACAGAAGGAAAAAGACTTTTGAGGGCTGCCTTTGAGGAATCCTCTGATAAAAGCAGTGTTAAAGTTGTAGGAAGCAGTGCTGTGACTGAGAATTTGAGACAGCTGGATTTGTGTATGTCATCAGCAGGCATTAACAAAGAATCTACACGTAAAGTAATAGATCCAAACACTGAATGTCTGACTTCACCTGAAATACCAGAATCCTCTTCTGTGGATGTTTATGAGACTTTGAGAATGAGCAAAGAAATTATGGCATCACCAGTTAATATGGATGGAAGTGCCATGGCTTTTAGCCGTGATAATATGCAAGAAGTTAAAGCAACCTTGAATTTTAAAACAAAGCAAAAAGGCAAAAATAAAGGACCTGTAACAAAAAGGAAACTAACTGTGACAGTCCAGAATGGTACCTCTACAGGTAATAAAAACAGAATAAACTTCAGCCGTAAAGTATCGGTAACGAACCAGACATTTTCTGATTTAAAGCTCATGAAAGTATTAAACACTGGAAACATGACAAAATTCAAAATTCCTTTATGCAGAAACAAACCTGAATCCAGGAAGTTGGAATCTGTCCATTCATTTGAAAGAAAAACCTGTAGTCCGCTAGAGCTTTTTGACAGCGCTAGTGCTTCAAGAGGGCAGAAAACTGGCGAAGGGACATCCTTGGTCAATTCTGAGCAGCGGCCTCTTTCCGTCATGAGTGATGCTACCTCTACAGCTTCCATGAAGAAAAGAGTGGTTGAGATCAACAGCAAGGACCTTAAGCCCGATAGCCCTGAAAACCTCCCTGAACATTTCTTTTTATATCCACATCTTTCCCTTGGTGGACAGCTAGCGTCGTCTGTACCTGATACCCATGGTACTGAATGCGTACTAAAATGTAATTTTCCTGGTCAGTCTTGTAATGCAGTTGACCACCCTTTTGCATTAGAAATAGGTGATGATAGCAAATCAAGAGAGAATCTTTCACAACACAAGAGTCAGAATTTTCCAGATATTCTTGAAGCTTACAAAGAAGATGCTCTTGTAATTGATGTGATTCAGGATGATCCTGAACTCTTTGGAACTAGTAATGAAGAGGAGCTTGCACCTGCAGACCCTGAAAATTGTCCTGCAAAGGCACCTTGTACTAGCATCTGTGTTAAAGATGAAAATCAGGATACTAAGCCCAAGTATCCTGTTATCTCAGTAAACAGAGGTTCAGCAGATGATAACTTTAGGTATGCATATCATTATTTTTATTACATTAATCCTAAATACTTTGTTCTCATATCAGTATACTTTGGTTGTAGTGGTCAGGCTTCCTTACAGAATTTCACTAATTTAAGTGTCTAAATTTGATTGAGGTATGATAGTATTCTGAATCCAAATAAACGTGTTCTTCGTAAGGACCAGGATAAACTCGAAGGAAAATACCGTCCTAAAAAATGGGTTTAGACCAAGTAGAGTGAAAGTATAAACAAAGCTAATTAAGAGTAATATTCTTAATAAATAACAGTATTTTAAAATATCTGACGATCTGAGATAGCAGATATCCCTTTGAGGGTAGTTTTTCAGTTGTAAAGTGGTATAATACTTAGAAATATTTTTAACTTTCTAGGGGTAGCTTATTCTTTTGCTGTATCTGAGTCAATTGTTGTCTCTACAGCAGTATTCCATTCTGCCATTCTCCTTCCCTGTTTTTCTCTTATGCCCAGACCTGAATAGTTTTTTACTCTGTAATTTGGCTAAGACATTCTAGATGTTTATGATCCTGCATCTTCATTCAGCAAGTCCCTGATGTAAATTGTTAGGCATTAATGTTTCTCTGGGTTTTGAGATGCTAATGAAAGCCACTGAAGGGGGAAGGGACGTTTAAAGCAGAAACAAACTTTTGTAAAAAGAGGTGGTAGACCTTCGTGGGATAGATTAACTCATCAACTGTCTACTCTGTTTTCTCCCTAAGCTTCGATACTTGTGTTTGATAAATGAGGCTTAAGATTAAATTTTTTATCTTATGAGGAAAAACTTCAAGCTTAGGTAGAAATAGTACAATATTTTTCCTCTGAAGATTAGGGGGTTTTATTGGGAGAGGTGTTTTAATTTTCTTACTCTGCTTTTTCTGGGTGGCTTTATGTTATCCTTATTTTAAATAATTATACCATCTTATAACTGTGTGCATTTTTTTTACTCTTTGCTCTTCTTATCCTTTCCCCTCCATTAAACCCATGTTCAAAAGAGGAAGGGAACCTTCTCTGAGGTGCTGAACAGTTTTTTGGACATGAGAATACAAAACTTTCAGAATGGAATGAAACCTCTGCAAAAACAAGCCTCTGAAGAACGGGGCAACTCTTTAGTAGGAGCATCCAACTTCTTAAGAAGCAGCTAGGCTGTATATGAGAATACTAAAGTAAGGCAAGAGACCTTACCACAGTTTTATCAGGTAGTTTATGATATCACCGGGTAATACTAAGAATGGCAAGTTTATACTGTTGGTTTTTATTTTGTTAGTATTTACTAGCTACAACTGTGACTTCAACTTTGGTTAACCAAAAAAAGTGATTACACTAGCAGAGTTAACTTGCATCACTACATATTTTAAAATAAAATGTTTCTGTTGATGGGGGGTTTTTTTTCCTCTTTAGAGACACCCTAGAGTATTGTGTATGTTTTCTTGTTTGGCTTCTTATTTTATGCATACTCAAGTTTTGTTTGGTTGGACTATTAGTTTATAATGCCACTTCAATCTGTCCACATAGAGCAGTGAGCTAGAACTGCACTATTGTAAACCATCTCTTAACTTATATAAATACTAGTTTATATCTATGGTTTTTTTAATGTTTGGTTAATGTTCGCCATTACGCTCTAGATTAATTAATCTAGGTGATTTTAGGTAGAAGAGCAATGCAAGCACTTAATGGCTGCACCTGGTGGTTGTTGCTGAATATTTTCTTTAACTGTATCAATACATAGCTTTTGTTATTATTTCCCTTCAGATTAATAAGAGCAGGCAGATGATGATAGAAAGAATCTGGATCTTTGCTATACCTCTTTTAGCCCACATGACTTCCTGAGTACTGATGTTTTAGTCTGGCATTGTACAGAGCAGTAGGAACTGTATTTCTGCTAGCAGCAAGTTATTCTGGAAGTATAGCTGGGTTGTTAAAAAGCTTTTCAAAATTTGTTGAGTGTTACTTTTGAGTTTAATAGCATTTAAATTGTAATTGTAAAGGAAATGATTAGTGCCTTAATTTGTGGTGTTCTTCCAACCACAAAAATCTGAGATCTAGCAGCTTGTCAAAATGACAGTTGCTATAATGAAGTAATACTTCTTATTCAGCTTTTATTTTGAAACCAAAGCACTGAAACTCTGTGAAGGATGTACCAGGTTAATTCAGTAACTGACAAGTGTTCAGTGGCAACTATTTTGTTCGAGCTGTGAATTTAAACACAAAAACATGTTTAGCCAATGACACTTTTAATCTTTGACTGTTTGTGACCTTAAAATCTGGAGAGCTTTTTTGAGTTCTGAAAATTCAGGGATAATAATTTTTGGCTTCCAAATTTCAGATAATGAGAGCACATGTCCTTCAAAAGTAGAACACGCTGATCGCAGCAGTGATTGAGGTCGAAAATTCAAATAAGGCTTGTTTCTTGGGGGGATTTTTTGGTGTTTGGGTTTGGTTTGGGGTTTTTTTTTAAGCAAGCTAACAAAGCACCCAACAGCCAAAGAGGCACCAACTTTGCTATACATCTCTCTGACTTAAAGTTTCCTAACTGCTGTAATTGTGCTTGTGTCTGTGCCCAGAACTGATGTCTCTTGAGTAAGCAGGAGAAGCAGGTCCTGTCTCTTAATCCAGGAAGATTCAGAAAAGGCTCTGTGTTTCTGTCTTGAATGGTTTGATTCAGATAACCATGCTCTGATCTTCAGGATATAGGATTGGTTATTCTTCTAGTGGTTGCATTTTAAGAAGAGTGAATGCTGGTCACTTCCAGGCGTTAGCTGCCAGTCACAATGAAAGGACTCCGGACCTGCAGCCCGAACGTGGCAGCAAAACTCAGTTTTCACATATGCTTCTGTTTGCCATTTTCTATTGCCTACCCCAAATGACTCCCAACAGTGCAGGTTTTTGACTCAATCAGCTGAAGTAGTTCTTTCCTCTCATGTCGCAAATCTAGACACTTAACTCTAAGTGGCATCCAGTGTGTCTTTCCATCCCAACAGAACTAGCAGGTTCAGCAGATACCTTTGAAAGCGTATTCTTGCTCTTTGGAGAATTCTGCATTTTGTTGTTTTCCTTTTGAATAAAAAGCCTAAACTTGAATCAGTTTTTCATATGCAAAATAGCAAACTGTTCAGTGTGGTTTGTATGCTATAAAGAGAGATGTGCTTGAACTGAATCAGCAGCAGCATGCAAGAGCATCCCACATTTTGACATGGTCTAGTCTGTCTCCATTTCTAGATCTCTAAGATGTGTTGATTAGTTCTGGTCCTGTCAGCGCTCCTAGGCTTGGCAGACTGGTGACTAAATGCCAAGTACTGTAATAAATGTAATTTTCCATATGTGTTTTAGGCAACTTCTTTACAAGAAGTTATGTAAAGTGCTTCTGTAACTACACAATTAGCAAAATCTGGTAAAGATCTGAAAGTGGCTTTTGACCTGAACATGAAGATTTCAGTGTCTTGACGCCATTAAATATTTTCAGTTTTAAGCAATGTTTATGAAGATGACAGCTTTTTGGAACTGTCTGCACTGCAGTTTTACAAAAAAGAAAGTAAATTGCTGTTGTAGGCAAAATCACTTAAATTTTATATTTCACATAAAATGTGGGGGAAAGACGAAATAAGCCTACAGAGAGCCTGCCTCTAATAAAAGAATCCCCCTTGTTTCTGCAAATTTTCCATAACTTATTAAACTCTGCTTCTTAATGTGTTTCATGTATATACATAGATACCCATACCTGAATGTTTGTATAGTTCCAAGTTACGCATACTGGGGAAGTTTTTCATTTCCACTAGGTTGTTGCAGATTTTCATTTTTCCATTTTACTAGGCAGCATGCTGTCATTATCCTTGGTGTCATTCACCAGGTATGAGCTTCCAAAATCTGTGATAATGACGTTGTTGTTTTATATGTATTGTATATATAATATTTTAATGTGTATTTTTACTTTCTGAGCCTTTCTAAGGAGAAGTACTTATTTTTTCCCTACTTATCCTTTAAAATAGGTGAAGTGAGTATCATTCTATGAACAAACGTTTTTGTTACTCTTTGAGATTCATTGTTATGCAAATTGCCTTGAATATAAAATTACTATAAATCACATTTTGTAGAAACTGATGAATTGGCTTATTAGCACAGTATTTCCATAATTTGCTATACAGAGATACATATTTTAGGCAAAGGTGAAATGAGAAAATCAGCTTTTACTGACAAATTTTGAATCCCAAAACTTGAAATGACGTTTGAAATGTCTTGGTTTTAATTAACATATTTAGGTGTATATCTGCAAGGATGAACATAAAAAAGCCAAAAGAGAGAGTTAAGAACAGTCTTAAAACAGTGAGCTGTACATAAGGATTCTGTCCATAGCTAAAAGCATTAGTGAGAACTTTAATTTTACATAACTGGTTAGATTAATTCTGCTTTTGTGCAAAATGGAAGTCTTAAATACAGTTTCTGTTCAAAACAGACACATCTTGAATCTGCAAGAATCTGCAATGTCAAATGATACTGAAAATTCCTGTGATTGGCTGCTAAAAGGTAAGAGTCTTTGGACTTCTATTTCTGCTTTCCACATAAAATGAGAACTTGTCAGTTCAGTAGTATCTTTTTATTGCAAAAGTGATTTGTTTCCTAATGCTTTGCAATCTGACTCATAACCTTGCTTGGTTGTTCTCATGTTCATCAGCAGACAGAATTTTATAATAGGGTTTTTATCCAGGTTGTGCTTTTGGATTTTGTCTATGCTATGCCCATTCTTCTGACAAATGGTTTTGGTTTTTAAGGATGGTTCTGTTTTTTTAGAGAAGGATACTTCTGACTTAGTGGTTTTTTCTTCCTGTTTTAAGCAGAACAGTCCAAATTGGCAGCATCTGAATGTGATTGGTTTTGTTTTCTACAGCTTGCGTACAGACCTACTATGCAAAGTATGTCTGATGTGGAAGTTTCTCTTAGATAGGTTGGAGGAACAGGATTTTGACTTTGAACAGAAGCCCTTTACTGACACACTGGCGAAGGCACAGAGTACTAAGTCTGGTTTTGAAGGTTCTTGGTGTTTTCCTTTCTGGTGTCTGGCACTCTGCCATTATGTGTATTGATTTTGCTGCAGGCTGGAAAAGCGTCTGACGCTACCTCTTGTGCTGTTTTCTTATATTAGTGTATTAAGTTCATGTGAAAACAGTTGAGTGATTTGGGAAGATGTAGCCTCCTGGAGAAAAAGGATTGAATAGTGACTGTTTAGGGGAGAGAAAGTTTCAGGCTTCAGTGATTATAAGGCAAAATAAAAGGTCATGAGGGTTTAAGAGTTCAGACACCAAGAAGAAGACACAAGTTCCCTGAGGAGGAGTAGGAAGGAAGTACACGGTTAAGCCTCTGGTGATGTAAAGAGCCAGAGGGGCTCGTGCTACAGCATCTGCAGTACTGAGGTGATTGAAACCAAACCTGGGAGCAAGTAAGTCCTGTAGTATTTAGTAATTTCTGCGTTTTCTTAGACTGTTTGTTGGTTTACTTTGTGTTCTAATGAATTTTGAGGCTAAAAGTCTTTGGGCGTTTTTGTTGTGTTTAAAATAAAGAAAAAGGTTTAAGTAGATCATTCTTCCAGATGTGAGAAACTTAGGATCACATCACACTCTTAGATTTAATATGCATATGGTAACTTATGTTTGATGTATGACTTTTTAAAGACCTGTACAGAACAAAAGAAAGGTGCTTGGTTTTGGGGATTACTGACAATTTATGTATTTATTTAGAAATGTGTATTATTGCTTTGTTGTCTTGTGTTATGTAGTGAGTTCATGGCTGCTTGTCTCAGTGGTTTCACAGTCTAAGGGCAACAAATACTACAGTTAACGTGTTCTGGACGACATCAATCCTTCATCTTTCAGGTGGAAATCTTATGTAGATTGTCTTCACGCAGATGTGTCTTGTACTGATGATCCTACAGAGTCCAGTGACTAGAAGATAAAAGCCTTTCCAATAATAATCTGATTATTTCTTCCTGTATCTGGACAACGCAGTGCAGTTGAAATTCATTCATGTGATCTAATGAAATAGTGAATTTCTTTTCTTTGTAGAGCTCTTCTATTGTACATAAACAGCTGCTTCAGAAAGCTGCAGTCAGGTGTTCCGTTCATTTCCTGTGACATCTGCAAAAGGTGCTGAAATTTCCTGACACTGGATTCTCGTTGAGTTTACTGTATTACAGGAATTTGGGGTTTCTCAGAGCTATCTATATTTAGTTCAGGGCTGCATCATGTCATTACTATTAGCATATCCCATTCTACAGCAAAGACTAAGTCTTTATTTGCTTAGCAAATTACCATGCGTATCTTTGGCTGTGTTTTAATAACAAAAATTAACTGAGTTTATTTCTAAAATATTTAATTCAATATTATATAAATAAACTTGTTTTACTGTTCTGCAGGGGCTATTACAGAACATACAGCTTGGATAGAATTTTAATTGCAGATTCAGTTTAATATTTATTTGAAATGGTTCATGCTTTAAAGGTGAAGTAATTTTACATGTAAATTTCACTTTCAGGAAGTTCTAGGAGTTCTTAAATGTCATTAGTATTAAGGCTTTGTAATATTTACAAAATAAAAGCTTTGTTGTCTTCTAGTATGGAAAACATGTAAAATAATGGTTTTATATGTTTTCAGCTACAGATATTAAAACCCACAACTCCTCCAGAGGAAGCAGTCCTCTGGGAGGTGTTACTGAGGACTTTCTTGAAGATGGGCAACTGAGAGAACTAGATGAAGTTCAGAAGAGTTATGACGTGGATGAAAAGGTACTGAGAAGCCATGCTTTCTGTCACTAAGTAGTTAAAGAAATGATGGTCCATGCAATTGGATAATTTTAATTACTAATGCTGTTTTATCGATAAAATTTTTAATTTCCTATAGTGAAAAGAATATTAGCATTTCATAGATTACTGTGCTATTGACAATGTAAGTTCTACTTGACAGAACATTTTTTTTTAACGTGTTGTTAAGAATTCATCTTCAAATTTGAAATGAAACAAAATATTTTGTATCAGTTGTTACAGTAATTCTGTATTACTAACCGTGAAAATTACTGTTCCAGTGAACACCTAAGAGTGCTACTGTGCATATGTGGCATTTTTACATAACATGCCTAGTTTTAAAAGCTGGTGTTAAGTGCTTCTCACCACACAGTCTCAGAAGGATGGGGTGGTGTTGGAAAGCTGGGGAGCGGCACAGCCATCTTGCATCCGACAAGGATCATTCCGTGGCTCATTACTTGGGCAGAAGGGCCGTTACATTAACACACTGTCTTCATGACAGTTCAGAGGGAACATTAAGCCTTTTCCTTGCTCACTGGCTTTATCTGACCTTTCTGCTCTCTCTGTCCTCCTTCCTCTAGATAGTAAGTCTAGGTCTTTTAAGACTTGCTGAAGTTTTATACTATTTACTTCTTTGATAATGGATTGGAATTTACATCTCACTGCCACTCAGACATAGCTGCTGATAGGATTTACTGTTTTCCACTACTTCAAGAGTGGATAATGGTTTTAACTGGATAAGTTAAACTGTAAAATTCACATGGCTAAAAAGTGGTAAGTAAACGATAAGATAATCAAACAGTAAGGAATCAGTTTCCATGGCAAAATCATTATTTAAAAGCAGAATAGAAACATTCCTTTCAGCAAATGGGGTTGGGGCTGCTAACATCTGATTCACAAAGTGAATAGTGCCATTTTTGGTCCCTGACCTCTTAGACAGGGTCTGTCAACTTGTTGCAAGATTGCCAGGTCAGTCCCATCTGGGCTACTTCATAGGGTCCTAACATTGGCTTTTCTGTGCTGTGTCGGACAACAGTAAATATGTACAGCTAATCTCACCCAAACCGCAAACTTAAGCCACAAAATACATGCTACAGCCCTAAAACTATTCTTGTATGTGGATGGAAAAGTAGCTGTGCCGACCTGGAGAGGGGCTGGAATGGCAGAACACTTGTTGCAAGTATTCTACCATTTGGGGTGATATTTGGTGTTGGGGTTTTTTTTTGATGGCTTTTCCAACTAATAATGCTGTGAGAAGGACAAAAATTAACCATGGAGAAAACCCTAAAAATATCTGGGGAACTAGTCAAATGAAGTTTGGAAATCCGATGAGAGCATATCCATGTCTAATTCTTTGGCTGTCGTGAATTTGTGATACAATGTGAAGTTCAAGTTACTTCATGAATAATGGACAAAACAAAGCCAGGATTCCATGACTTTGTTCTATATCAGTCCGTCAGATTCACACCTCTGAATACGGTAGGTGCTGTCTTTTTTCTCCTAATCTTTGAGGATTTTTCTACCTATACACCATGGTCCACAGCTGAGCAACAGCCATAGATTTCTCCTCAGTACAGCTTTACATGTTCATTAAATGATGGAATGTCTTTTGTGGATTTGTATGCATCTGTCAGGCGCAGTTAAAATTGGACAGCGGGCCTAAAAATTGCTGGGATTATCAGTGGGAGCAAAGAGAATTGAAGACAATCATGTCATTTTTTTTCCAATTAAAAAGCACAATTTTAAAGATCACAGTATATTGGCAGTGTCCCCATTTAAAAAGATAGTGTGAGAGTAAACCTACAGTCCAAATTGCAGTTTTTACAGTCAAAACTATATTATCACACCTTACAGCCATCACTAACAGTTTTAAGTCTGTAGTGTAAAGCATAAAAGGCTTAGTAGTGCTTTGCTATGTCTGAAAGTACATTTTAAATATCTTCACAGTACAAGTTTGCAGATGGAGTGCCTGCTGTTAAACAAGAAAAAAAGGGTGAAGCTGAAAAAAGGTATATGTACTGTGTCCGTCATGTAGCCTGTGACATTCCCCAGTTACTGTACAAATGAAATGTGATGTTTTTACCAAAACACCATCAGCATTTTAACTCAGTTTTTCTATGTTACTGTGACTATGTGATGAAAAAAATAAATATGTGAAATAATATAATTTCGCTGTGCAAAGTACAAGTATAGTCGTAGCCTGACAGGACAACAGAAGTTATTTTGTCTTCTGGCTGGTGATGAAATATATCCACTTTATGCTAGTGTCTCACCTTGGCATCTCAGTGTGGGTATAGCATAAGATACATTTCCAGCCACAATAGCACTTATCAGAACTTAAAAAAAAAAAACATGAAACTTTAAGCTTTCTTTTCTGCCTCTCAGGACTTTCTAAACCGATGAAAGAATTTAAAGATCTCATTCAAATTCAGGCTGACAAATATTTGAAAAGGAGTAGAAAAAGGTGCTTAAAAACATGCCATGTGGAGTTAAGCATGCGTTTTACTGTTCTGCTAGCTTCAAGCTGTGCTTACAGTGTTTATTGTAAGTACGATTTAAAATGTCAAACGAAGAAACTTCCATTCAACATCAGCCCAAAACTGAAGCAGAATAAAACTTTGTAGAAAAAGTATACTTAACTGATGGAATACTTAAGTAATTAGAAGAGAAACTTTAACAGGTATTTCAGAGTCATTTTCACAATAATCAAGAAACCTTAGCTGGCACAGAGGAGAGTATTGCTTTTTTCCAGTACTAGTCACAATCCTGTGACAGACTTGAAGTGTACCAGAATTCTGTTAAATGGAGAATATTGCATCTTTTCATTAATCCACTAGAGAGCTCCAGGCTCCTCCTGGTAAAATACCCATTTAAATTTATCTTAGTAGCATAAATAGTTCTTTATGCTAAGAATAAGTAGATTAAGCTGTATAAAATGTTTGTGCAAGCGATACTGCCTTACTTCCTTAGTTGAAATGCAGCACACTCTGCAATTAGAGAAGAGGCATTTATTCTCTCATTTGGAGTCAAACCATTTTCTCTAGTTTTACTCAAAAATATTACCATTGCAAAGTTTAATCTAGAAGAAGACACCGTTACTGTTCTTATTTAGCAAACTCCGCTTCTAGTGATGCTGTTACTTAAAAAAAATAAAGTTATTATAGAGCTATATAGTTTACAGTTCCCGGCAAAATGGTGTGTAGTTTCATGTAGAGATAAAAAGAGAGCTGAGAGTGTTGTCCTTAAGGTAAGCTGTTACGAAAATCCTGTTTTGTCAGATCGGAGGCTGGCATCACACAGAAGCATAAAAAAAACTTTACATGGTAACTTGAAAATTCAGAGTAACTAGATCTTCAGATTGTTTCTTTTCTCTGGAGACCAATACAATACATTGAGTAAAATGAAAATCAGTATTCATTTTGAAGAATTTCCGTTTATTAGAGAGAATTTATTCGTCTCTGGCGTAGCATTTTTATTTCGAACTGTGTTAAAACCAGCCTGCAATTTAGGAAAGATTTGAATTATCGTGGCTATGAGAAGCATTAAATAGCTGGAATGTGCCCCTCGTAGGGGATAGCAAGTCTCTCTCTGTCTCCAAACAGCAAGCAGGCTGAAGTGTCCCTTGGGCTGAACCCAAGTTCTTAATTGAAGGGGGGAGGGAAGGAGGAGCTCATGAAAGGTGTTTATTTTTTTTCCGTGGCTTTATTTACAAATAAGAAGGAGATCACTAAGTATTTTGCTACCAATATTTGTAGCTTATTTTAGAAAACATCACAGTTTAGTAGTTCAATTACCTGGAATGTACATATTTGGAAATAGTTAAAGGCAGAAGTGTCTTTAATTGGAGTTCCCTTTGAAATCACCTAAATCTTCTGCCACGTAGAGTCAGTTATTAGGAAAGAAAACAATTGGCTCTTCAAATGTAATTTCAAAAGCATTGTGGATTACTTCTTTGGCAGATATTACATAAAAGACTACTGAAAAGTAGATACTTCTTCAGAGGTGACAGAAATCATCTCAATCTTCCTGTCAGCATAGTGAAAAAAAATAGAAGTGGTTCATGGCTGCTTTTCCTACTTGTTTATTGATTTTCATATAGTTACACTATAGAACAGAATAATCTCAGTGAAGATCATAATCACATTGGACCAGGCAATGAGAGTAACTAAAGTAAAGTTGTTGGGACTACTAGCTGTTTAAATTTACATCAAGTTTTTAAGTGTTGTATAAGTTGTTAAAGAAATTCTCGTCTTTTATACTCTTAATCCTCCTTTTTACATTTTTAGTATATGGGAGAAACACCTGTTTAATTGGTTTAAGCATCTCTTTGTTTTTTAATACTCAACAGTGACTCTAAATACAAAGATCTTATGAACTGTGTATTGCTACCACGATTGCCGTTGCATGCCCCAAAAGTAAATGTCCTTACTGAAACTACAGTGGTGAAACCCCGGACAAATGGTATCGTATGCTTTATTGGTGAACCCTTCAGAATTTATTTTTCTGTGTATGTTATTTACCTACTAAATCAAGGAATTTCTTCAGTTCCTGAAGGCACTGGCTGGTATTTGTTTTAGTTTGCATACGCAGAAGCAAAAATGCAAGCTCTCGTATGATAGGTTAGTGAGGTTGATGTTGGGTTTTTTAGCAGAATCCTGTTTGGTAGGGTCAAATAGCAATCATTCTATCTTGGTATTTCAGACTTTCATATACTTTAATGGTACAGCAATGTCTGCATTCTTAGTATTTTGGCGGATTGTGTTTGAGACATGTTATTGGCAAGTAACTTTTTTTTCTTTATTTGTGGTCAGAGAACATGACTGCCAATTTGCTTGTTGTTATCTGTCGGCAAAACTTGGCTAAGGAATTTTCCCACTTTGTCAAAGGTCAGAACTTGTTCTTTATGCCAGTTCACATGTTTGTGAGGCGTTCACTAGACTGGATCAAGGAAATGATCTAGATTTAATAACCAGCACTTCATTTTGACCTGGTGTATTTCACACCTGGGACAGGTACCTCTTAAGTGTCTCTGCCGCCAGAGAAATCATAATGTAATGGAACTGTAGTCAGTTTCCTTCTCTTTTTCTCTGCACATAACAACTTTGACATTTAGCTGTACATAAATGCATAGTTTTATTTGGCATACAAGATAGAGAAAACCAGAAATCGATTATTTATGGATAGGTAGTGCATTGCAAAAGCTGTTTTGGGAATTAATGTTTTTAGAAATACTGGTTAATAGGGATGTTTATAAACATGGATCTCCTAAATTGAGATCAGTGGCAGAGGTTCTTGCTTAGTATCAAATTATACTGCCGGTCTTTATGGATTTGAAAATTTGAACTTTTATGTTCCACTATTCATTTTTCAGAGGAAGAAATCTGTTATCAATAATAATTAAAGTTCTAAAACCAAGTTTCATGGTTAAGAAACCAGTAACTGACATTGGGCTTTAGCTTGATAATGCACTGTTTAAAACATAGGGTATGAAAGGTTTTATTTTAATTCTGGAAAAATAGTTTAAATTTCTGGCTAGTGATGTGGGAATGCAGAGATTACTGATAAAGTGTGTGGAGGGTTTCCTTTTAAAATTGAAACTTTTGGATATTTTTATTCCATTTCTTTTCTTATCTCTGTAAATTAGATTAGAAACCTTGGATAAAGTAATGGAGATTTTCATTTAAATGTGCTTACTCTTGAAGTTTCTGTAAAGTCTCAGTCTTAAGATAATTAAGAAAACTGTAACTTAAATTACTGACTTTAGATTGTACTAATCAAATTTTCATTAATCATTGCTGTGACTTGAAGGAACTATAAATTTAAAGGAAAATAAGATAAATGAGAATTATTTCAGTATGATTCGGTTTATTACATGATCCATTTATTGCCCTTATTCTCATTTTTAGATTGTAGATTTTCAGGAAAAAGTTCTTTACTGCCATTACAAAATCATGGAGATTTTGAGCCATGGAGGACGGAAAAAAATGCAGTTGTGAGTGGTTAAATCCTTAATGATTACTGATCCTTTGGTGCTAATTTTGTTATGGTTATTCAGACAATTCTCCATATATATATAGTCAGAAATTATCAGTCTATGTATGTTTATGTTTTACTCCTATGAAGATATTATCACTGAGCAAATACAATTTCTGAAAACAAAATCAGTAATGGGGGGACAGCTATTCACAGTGGAGCTTTGTTGATTTCTATTTCCAGCTTAAGCAAAATCAAATGGTGCTTTTTGCTTTATTGTTTTTGTAGAACTGAAAAGCAGACAAGGTTTCATATGTTTTAAGACAGACTGCATTATCCATTATGCTGGGCACTAAAGGGTAAAGGGTATTGATGCCCCAGAATTCTCGGACTGTTACCCAGAGCCATGCAGGAGTTTGTCACCTTTCTTCCTCTTCTCTACGCATTGTCTCATTTAGCAGTTACTGCATTCTCTCTGTCTGTGGTCTTCAAGACAGATTTTTGTTATGTTAGACATTAACACGATGTGAGAAGGAGTTGATCTGGTCTGCTTTGAAATGCTGCAAATATAGTATAGAGATGAGAGTTCTTTGAATGGTTTAACTGTACATCATGTAATTTTTGCTTACGCTTATAATTTTTAGCCATTTTGAAATTCACCAAAAAATGAGCGTGTTTGCTTTCAAAAAATACTATCGGTTACCTTTTTTCTGCTTGTTTTTATTTTGTTTTGTCTAGGCTTCTCAATCAGTCCAGCGGATCCTTGAGACTATTGATTTGCCCCGTAAATATTGCAGATTTTATTTCATGACTTTGCGTGGGTGTGAGAGAGCAAAATGTTGGTTTTGGCATGTTCCTGAACAAGGGGATGAAAAGGTAAAGAGATTTATTAAAGAAAGGAACAGATTGTAAGTGTGAATACTTTTTAAATGCAAAGTGACCTCTCCTTTGTTCATTTATACATGGAAAGGAAGTAAATTTCAGAGACTGATGGATCAAAAAAATGTCCAGAAATTCTTCCTCTCAAGGTCTTTTAAAGTTCTTTTTTAAAAAAATTGAAGAATTTTGAACTAGTAGACTTTTTAAGAGAACAGACATCAGTAAAAGAGCAAGAATAAGGCTGTATAGAGTAGAATGGGGAGATTCTGAAACATTTCTATCCCATACATCGGAGACCTGTAAGCAAACCCAGACTTTATATGTATTCTTAAAGTCAAAAGCCATCTATGGTGTATTACTTTCTGCAAGTTTTATGCAACAGGGGTATGTGTGTTTAAAGATGCTGTAATCTCCTTAAATGGAGCGACGATTCTGATCATATTTGCAAGAAAAAATAAATTTCCACTGGTGGACAAAGCAGATGTGTTTTCAAGCCATTTAACACAGAAATTATGAGTCTGTAATACTTCTAAGAACTGTGCAAGGCAAGCTAATTGTGCTGTCATGTAATAAGATTTTGGAATTGGCTGTATGAACCCAAGACTTAGGTGGTTCTGTAAATCGCTTGGAAGTAAAAAAAAACAAAAAACATTAAAACAACCAACCAAAGACAAATGCCTAAACTTGTCCTCATCAGGTCGTACAAGATTTATTTCTTAGCAACCATCTTACTGATATGAGCACAGTTTTATCATTGGTGTCTTTAAGTAAAAAATTACAGAACCAAAATGTGAAAAATAACCTATGCTTAACCTGTTAGACATAAATATTATTAAAAAAAAAAAGGTAGCATCTAAAGGAGCTCATCCATTTCCTTGATATCTTAAATATACTGTGTCTGAACTTTACAAATACATCAGTGTAATTTGGTTTTATTTTTCTTAATATTTTCTCTTTTCTTTTTTATGTTTCAAAAAGAGCTGTGCAGTTTTTTTCTAATGCTTTGTAACCCCTTTGAAAATCTGTATGACAGGTTAAAAATACTAAGATTATTGGAGAGTAATTTTGCATTGGACGTTTTCCCTTTTCCTTAATAGTGAAATATCTTTGGCAGGCTATAGTGAGTGTCAGTAATTTTCAGCTAGTTTGTATGAATTATTGTGGTTTGTAGTGCTTCATTATATACAGACACATTAAAGAATTAAATGATTTGCCTAAAACTATTAAGAATCCATTCAATTTGATTTTACTGGTGGTGCAGCACTCAAGCACACTTATCTGCCCACCAAACCTAGCCTAACTTTCTTGGTAGTCTGGAAGTATACTATGGGTCTTGTTTGTTTGCTTGTGTATTTGGTTTTTTATAATAGGCCAAGCACCTCATGGTGGCACCAAAGTACAGAAATGGAAGACAGGTAAAGCAGCAACAAAGTCATGTAGTCAAATCCAAGGGAAGTAAATCCCTTTAGGAACTGTTATGCAGACTGGTGGTCCACTTGCTTAGTACGATGTTTTCAGTGATGATCGTTACCTGAATTTTTGAAGAGGAATACTTTTCACCATAATGGATATTCCTTCTTTTTCATTAAGTAACTGGCTGATGCTTTAAGGCATAACTTACTAGGATTTAACAGTCTCCACAGTTTGTGGTTGATCACAGAAGTGATTTAATTAATAAAAACATCATACGTTTTGAAAATGACAATATTCTTGAGCTCAGCAAGTTCTACAAGTTATTGGGTTTTATTTTTTTAAAAAAGATGCCTTGAATTTCAAGCAGTGAAATCTCTTTCGTATTAGGCAAAGTAAACAAAGCAATTGTGTTATAAATACTCCCTGAAGTTTTTAAAGGGGGGCAGATATTAACAGTGTGTATCAGTATCTGATGGGGGGAGGGAGAGGGGGGGAGCGGGCGTAAAGAAAGTGAAGTCGGACTCTTCTCAGTGGTGCCCAGTGAAAGGACAAGAGACAGTGGGCCTAAATTGAAATTATAGGACATTCAGTTTGACTTGAATGAGACTTCGGACTGTAGAATAGATAATAATTGCATGGTTAGATAAGTGCTTTGAAAACATGTCTTTATGCAAACTGTATTTCTGTCTCTGATTTTATTTTAGCCTTGTGCACCTTACTCATTACGTTTTTTGTACTTGCATCCACTGAAGAAACGTTTACTTTTTGTGACTTCTTACNTTAACAGTCTCCACAGTTTGTGGTTGATCACAGAAGTGATTTAATTAATAAAAACATCATACGTTTTGAAAATGACAATATTCTTGAGCTCAGCAAGTTCTACAAGTTATTGGGTTTTATTTTTTTAAAAAAGATGCCTTGAATTTCAAGCAGTGAAATCTCTTTCGTATTAGGCAAAGTAAACAAAGCAATTGTGTTATAAATATTCCCTGAAGTTTTTAAAGGGGGCAGATCTTAACAATGTGTATCAGTATCTGATGAGGGGAGGGAGAGGGGGGGAGCGGGCGTAAAGAAGGTGAAGCCGGACTCTTCTCAGTGGTGCCCAGTGAAAGGACAAGAGACAGTGGGCATAAATTGAAATTATAGGACATTCAGTTTGACTTGAATGAGACTTCGGACTGTAGAATAGATAATAATTGCATGGTTAGATAAGTGCTTTGAAAACATGTCTTTATGCAAACTGTATTTCTGTCTCTGATTTTATTTTAGCCTTGTGCACCTTACTCATTACGTTTTTTGTACTTGTATCCACTGAAGAAACGTTTACTTTTTGTGACTTCTTACACTCTCTTTTTTTTTTTTCCCTTGATCCTATGAACTTCCAACTGGAAACAAACAAAATATAAAATAGGAAGATTTCTGTCTTCATTAATGTTGTCTTGCAACTTCAGTGCCTTGGGTGTATGCTTTTGTTGAGGTTTTGGGGGGGTTGTGGGTTTGTTTTTTTTTTTTTAATCTGGCTTCCTAAAGAAATGAGACTTGAAGTTGCAGTGTCCTTGCACTGTCTTTAGCCACCTTTAAATAATTTTTGAACCTGTTGGTCAGTTTCAACCACATTAAATATGGACGGCCATGGGATTCATGAACATTTAAGGATGCCACATGGTTCATAAACAGACTCTTGTAAAAAGGATCCTGGTTTTGATCTCACTGAGCCAAGGGCTGGAGCGTGGGGTTTTCCCCCTTATTGAACATCAGAATGCATGCTAACTGGGAGATGCTGAAGGATTTCATAAATTCTGGTGTTTGTTCTTCTGATTTAAGCACTTCTGTATTACTGTAGTAGAACTGGGTTTTACTGGGCATTTGGTTGCTTGTATAAAATACTCATTGATACATGGTTTTTTTTAATTGTTGTGTTAAATGAGTTGTGGAATCAACTGATAGGTGACAGAATAGTGTGATCTCTACAACCTTTTGAAAATGGGAATTGTCTCTTTCATGTACCTTCATTTAAAATCTGTTACGATTAACTCAAAATTTAGAGATTCTCACATTTTTACATGGTCTTGTAGGTTCAGTTACACGTTTTAAAATTGAAACAACTAAATCAGCTGAAGCCTCCTAGAAGCTTAAATGAGTAACACAGTTTCCTTTATGAACGTAATGCAGTGTGTCCCATGATTAAATACTGCAACTGGATTTTCCAAGCAATTTCACTAATACTTGGAACAGTCAGAGCTCCAGATGCAGTCTTGGCTTTTTTTGGGAGTCAGTCCAAAGAAGGAGGAAAACAGATTCCAAAAGAAAGCAAACTAATTTACATACTGTAAGCATGTGCTAAAGTTTGTTTTGGAAATGCCCTCAGCCACCTGGGATTGTAGATTTGGATTAAATGAGTTAACCCATTGCCAAGTGACACTGCATATAAATGATCAAAGATTCAACATGATTTTCTGAAAGGTCTGTCTTAGACCTTAGTTCAACAACATTTTGATACTGTTTCAAAATAAAACCAATAAGCTTTATTTTTATTCAACAAATTTACATGTACAATTTTTGTGTTCTTTGACTTGATGATCTGAACAGGTTAATGGTTTAAAAAAAAGAGGTCTTGGCCACAAGCCAGTATCCTCTCCTTTGATTGATTCAATTGCTGTGTAACAAAATCCATGAGTGTACCCTGTTTAATTTTGAAGTTGCATGTAAAAATAAACCCGACTCAATTCTGTAATAACGTGACTACTCATTTAGGGTGTTTTCTGTCTCTTGATTTTTCCATTATTTCACAAAATAGTATTAAATATGACTCATTTACATTGTGTGCAGAAAGACTGTAAATGTTCCATAAGTGAAAAAGGGTATCTGAAAGAGAGGTGGATGGTTTTTTCCTAACTTGGAATTCTAAGACTTAATCTCAGTAGTCTTTATTTCTTCATCGGCAGAGATGGAGCAAAGTGTGTAAGTATCACAGAATTGACAGCTTAAGATGTTAAGATAAGAATGTTCCAATACCAAATAACGTATCAAAATATCTAGGTGTGGATTTTTATTTTTTTTTTTATCAAGTGGGTCTGGGGCGAAATGGTTCATTACATCGAGTCAATTCGGAATTTTTTCTTCTGTAAGTAATTCTTTGTGACAATCAGTGTTACCAACTTCATTTCTAGATTATTTTTTAACTTCTTAGTTGCTACATTCATGTAATTTTTGTTTATCATCTTTCACTTTCACCTTTTTGTTTCCCTTTCTCTGTTTGTTTACAGTCTGCCATATTTATACTAATTCCAAAGGAACTGCATTTTCAGATCCTTTTTCCATTTGCTATGAGTATATGCATACATATCCATGCAGTTGTGGTCCTAGAAGCTCCTTTACCAAACATTTCATCTACATTAGTTTTCTGTTTGATTTGCTGTCCTAATGCCAGTGCCTTTGCCTAGAGAGCCAGCTACCTTCTTATACCATTCATCAGTATGTATGGGTTAAATAGCAGCAATGTAAACCTTGTTTCCTTACAGAACTCATGTTTTTGGGTAGTTCTTTTGTTTGGCATAAAACTGAGGTAACAGTTTACTATGGATTTTTTTTCTCTTTTTCTAGATTTGCATGGCAATACTTAGGACATATATTAGTATCAAAGAATCAGGCCTTCTAAAACGTGCAGGTATGATATAGTAATAGCTTTTGCTGTATCTTTGACACTTCGCTTATTTAAAGCAAATTAAACAGGCTGTCAGGAGAGAAATGGGTGCTACTTCAACAGTGAATAGGAAGTTCTGATTTCGAAGGAATACATCTAGTTCATGTGTTTTCATGTTCCAGTTTCCTATTGAGGCTAGGTATTTAGATGCACAGTTATCTCAGGAGGTTGTTACAAATCTTACTTCAACTGAAAATTAACTTAGCCTGAGTGGAACTAGACTTGAGAGTAGAAATAAGTAACTGGGGCAGGGGGAAGTTTAACAGATCCAGAATTTTTTTAGGGTACTTTTGAACACCCTGGCCAAACATCACAAATCCAACCACATTAGAATTACGCTCTTGAAATAAAGTGCTGTTACAGCACCCAAAAGCTGTAGTTTAGTCCTTTCACATTACCATATATGCAAACAATTATGATTAACACATTTTAGGGACAGTAGTTGAGTCGCATCCATCTGAGCTTTTGCGCTCAGTCAGAAAGAGCTTTGGACAGTCATTCCTTTTGTACCTGTCCTGAGCAGTCTTAAGTTTTTGAAAGCTTATTAGAGCGTAGCGCAACATGAGCGTGGGATCCACTTGCACCCTGTGTAGTAACATTCCCATGCTGAAATACTGAGCATTGTTTTGCAGATACAGTGCGTGTCTGCCAAGGCTGGCACTGCAACAGATTGCAATACCATCCACCGTCATACTGCTGCGTTTCACTTCCTAGAGCTTTATGTCTGGACAGGCCGTACTGCCTTGATGCCCTTACCAAATCTAACGTGGTTTTGTCCATTTTTCTTGGGCTGCACCAAATCGGCTAAACTTTCTTGAAAGCTGTAGGGCTTACGGTGTTCAACTCAATGACATGAGTCAGCCTGGGTCTAATAACATTAACACTGTACTCAAACTGGATCCTTTTACCCATTTTTCTCCATATCCCTGTCCCATAATATCCTGGATAATTAAGAGTTGTTACGCTGCATTTAAAATTTAAGGAAATAACTTGTCTAACTATTTAGCATCAGTTACCTCAAAGTGAAATTAATATAATTGCTTTTTCAGTCCGAATATTTGTGAAATATTACAGAGAAGTTACTCCTGGTGTGGATTTTGCTTCTCAAGTGCTGAATGATCTTCTCATTTCTTTGCTCAAGAACCGTTTGTTGCAGGAAGTATTTCAGATATTGAATGTAACTGTACAAATCAATACACTGGTAGGTGACCTTGTAATATTTTTTTAAATCTTTGATCCACATTTTCTTAGTTTTTTGAGTACTATGCCATTTGTAGTAATAAATTTGGTTTTACTCTGGTACTCAAATCTTGGGGGCAGGCGGGGGGAGAACAAATCAAAAGTTCCTGTTGTAGAAACTCTAAGCTTTCTAATTGAATAGAGCTGCAAAACTGATTGTGCTTTTCTGTCTAAATTAGCCAGCTGTAGATGTTCTTCTGAAAGTTTTTGAGCATGTGGCTTCTTTGAATATAAGAGATGCTGTGCCTACGTTAATCAGTACCTTTTGTAAGGTATGAGTTTGATTGTGCTACTGCTTACTTGTTGGAATTTCTTAAATTCCTTACCTGTTTTAAAACACAAACATATCACTTTAATATTATTTCAGTATTTTTTAAAAGATGTATTGTGACTAGCTGAATTTGTGGTACGGGTTTCCACTTAGCCCTTATTTTTTGACTGAGATTCACTGTGACATGTTTTTCCCACTGTTGTTTGCCACTTGCCTCTGGAAATGCGTAAGTGCTGTCAATTTTTGGTATGCTTACTTTTCCTCTGTTCTTCCTGTTTGATATTACAGCTCACTGATGCTGGCATGTTCCTTGAGTTTGAACATTTTGACCGTATTATTAAGTTCCTTCATCAATTGCACGTTTCCAGTCAGGAAATAAATACTATTTTGAACATAAAATCCAGGTATATCTTTAAGGTGCTATTTTGTAATTATATCTGTCCTTATATCAGTTCCTTCTTCAGGTTTGTATTTTATAAATGTATGTAAAAACTTTAAAAGGCAATTAGAAAATGCAAATTTAGTGTTTTGGATGAAAATACTATCATATTATGCCTAGTTTTATTTTAAAGTACTGTCACTTTACTGTGCTTCAAAGATCAAGGATTGTTAAGTTAAAACTTAGATTCTGAACACAGTTATTATTAGTTTTTTTCTATGTTGATCATCATTGTACAATCTGTTCCCAGCTGTGCTACAAGTTTATATAACTGTAGTCAAATTACAAACACCATGGTCTAATGTATCATTTAGGCCTGCATAAGCAAACAGTACTTTGCAATAAACAACCCTTCTAGGCAGTAAGAGGATTAGTTATAATCTGAAGTCGTATTCTAGTTTCATTTACTGTGCAACTGCATAAACCCTTGTGCCAACACAACTGGGGAGGAGGCTCATTTTTTAAGTACTGCTGCATTATGCTGGGAAAAATGTGAAATCACAGCCCAGATCTGGTCCAAAACTGTTGATGTCTCCCCATCACTTGTACAAGGTTTTGATCCTATTTTTTTTTTTTGTATAATCTGCATCATACATGCACACACAAGTTGAGAAACTAAATTTGCGATTCATAAAGCAACCTTTGATTCTTAGAGGAAACCAAATATGCAGCATCTACTGCGTGAAAACAAGCCATCGCTGTTTCAAGTGAAAGCACTGTAGAAATTAGTTGCTGCTTTTCATACTTTTCCCATAGAGGGCCTTTCAGCCATGGATCTCCGTGTTTTTCCAGTGCAACTTAACACAGGTGTTGGAGGTAATTTTTACCACTTTTCACATCAGGCATCCAGTTCACAAAGGAATGACCCGTTCCAGGTTGCCTCAGGATATATGTGTTTTCAGCACAAACTGAGAAACGCTCTATCGATGAGGACAGAGCAGCTGTGCTACTTCAACTACAAGCGTTTGCTGATTCGTGTGTAGGTTATGTATCTCTACATGATAGCATCGCACTGGGTAGATATACCCATTGTTCCAGTGGCAGCATCAGAATAAAGTAGTGTGTTCCTAGGTGTCTGAAGCTGAGAAGCACTTTCTTTCATGCAATTAACTTTTTTATTTTTACCTTTATGTCAGAAATACATACGGTACAGTTCTGCATTGACTTAATGGATTGCAAGTCTTACTCATACCTTCTCAGTTACATTTCTACTGAGACAAGGGAGTATTTTCTGAGAAAAAAGCTCTGCTCAATTATTTCCTTAATATGTGTGTACTTACTTCCCTTGGCATGATTGTAAATGTCTGTTTTCAGTATACAGTTTGCATAGTGTGTGGTAAATAGGATCAACAAACACATCCGGTTTTAGTTCATATGTGATAATTTTTTGATCGCCTTCTGCTAGTGCATAGTTGAGTTCAATAGGATGTGTTAAAATTAAATGTTTAATACTTTTTCCTTATTGAAGATTTCATGAAAGACATTTTGAAAAGAACTGGCTTTTTGACTTCAACTTGGCAGTGGCTGAAATTCAGGTATAGTATGTGCATTCTTCTAAGCCTGTTGGAATACCTAAACCATGACTTCTTTTAAACCTACAAGAAATAGCAATTTCTACATCATTTAAAATTAGGGGCCTTTATTGTTAAGTATATTGAGATTATGATAAAATATTTTTATGCAAAGACATTTTCGGTAGTGCCCAGTAACAGGACAAGAGGTAATGGGCACAAACTTGAGTATAGGAAGTTCCACCTAAACATGAGGAGGAACTTCTTTCCCTTGAGGGTGGCAGAGCACTGGAACAGGCTGCCCAGGGAGGTGGTGGAGTCTCCGTCTCTGGAGACATTCCAAACCCGCCTGGACGCGTTCCTGTGCATCCTGCTCTAAGGTGGCCCTGCTCTGGCAGGGGGGTTGGACTAGATGATCTACTAAGGTCCCTTCCAACCCTGTGATTCTGTGATATTTTGGAAAGATTAACTTGCAGGGTAAAACTGTCTTTGACTTTGCTGTGACGTCAGTATTCATTTACGTACTTGTAGCTTTTATCTTGGTTTTGCATCTAATTCAAAGATTTTGTAATTTTAAGCAATTATTTCCTATGCCTCACGTGTTGTGCTTGTAATTGGTAGTGGTACATCATTTCTCACCAAAAAATTATTTAGGAGATAGAATTCATATCTAGTGTAAAAAGGCACAATTGTAAAAGGCTGTAATTGGCAACACTAAGCAGGTATTTTAAAGAATAAGAAAATATTATAAAAAATTCTTTCATTGGACACTTGCATCTTTCATATTCAAGGGTAGAGTACTTCTTATACAGAATTATAATATAATTTACATATTATCACACTTAATGCACACATCCTGAGGCCAAAAATTAAAGAAGGGAATAACAGGACTGATTTTTCACTCCTTTAACACCGAAGTCATCAAGTGATCTGGCAAGCAAGAGTAATTTATACAGAAGATAACCATCAATTTGGCATGCATCATGGAAGAAAAAAACATAGTAAAATACTGGATGAATGCCAGTTCTTAAATAGAATGAATAAGTTATGAGCCTCCCCAATTGGGGTCATGACATAAACCAAAAAAGAATTTTAATTTCTTGAGGGACAAAAGCGATTAGCAGTCCATGCAAGTTAGGCAGTATGTAACTGTGCCATATTGAACATGAAGTTCTTGGCAGCAGTGTTGCATCTGCATCTTTTTTCTGCTTTAAGGCTATCCCAGCTGTATCTCTTGAATTTCAAGATATTTTCTGTTTGGTGTTCTGGAGGCAGGTTCGCTTATATTTATCTCTTGCTTCCTTCACAGCATTGCAAGGAGAAAAGTGATTGGACGAAGCTGGGATCTTTGTTTGTTAATGCGAGAACTGGATGTGAGCATTTTAATGATCTTCAGAAACTGGCTGTATGTATTGCTGAAATACTAACCAGAGATTCTGAGACAGACAGACCAGGAGTTCCTTTTTGTGATTTTGCTGATGCAGGTAAAATAAAGATGCAATAAATGCTTTTTGTTCATTCCTATTCTTTGTAGAGTTTTTAAAAGGGGTAAAAAAAGCAAATTCGTATACTGTTTTCTGAATATTAATTTTATACGCTGCAGTATTCACTTGAGGTGCAAATACAGTCAGCTAAAACGCTCAATAGAAGCCATCTTCTAGTGGAAGTAAAATCCACAGTGCTTACATTTAAAGTCAAAGTTCTGAAAGAAGAACATTTGAGCTTTGTGAAGTCAAGAAGAGAAACCAAAACCGGTGTCTTTTATAAGAATGACTTATTCTCAGGACAAAGGCAAATGTGTTAAGTATTGCCATATGAAGTGTCACAACTCTTAATAGCATAAATAAACTTTAGAGCTGTAAATACAGCTATATGTATATTTGTGTATTTCAAAACACATTGAACAGGGTTACATCATACTTTTATTTTAGTAATTTAGATTTTCAGAATTATTTAATTCTCTAAAGAGCCAAGAGCTGGTTCAACAAAATACCTTCTACTTTTTTTAATAGTTCTGGCAGGTTTTCTTATCCCTTTCTTCCCTATGCCCCTTCATTTACATATCTGTATCATTCTTCCTAATAAGTTTGCAGAAAGCTGACGCTTAGTGAAGTGTCGGTGGGATATTAAAGCATTTTTTAATGCATGACTCACATCTTTTTCAACCTGTACTAACTACTAAAAGACGATGAATATTTATTCAAGATATGTGACACCACCTTTCTGACCACAGACTTTAATATTATAAAATAGTTACTGCAGCTTCCAGTTGTGACACAGACAGAAGATTTTGGTGGGGCTTGAAACTTGGTCTGTCTTCCCTAGAGCAGTGGTCTCCAAATTTATAGGTACCTCTATCAGTAAAAAATATTTGAGTATTCACCCCCAATTTATTTATTTACAAATTATGTACATGTACTACTGCACTAATATATTAAACACATTATAAAACATACACAAAAATAGGAATTAAAAAGATGAGATAAAGATGAAATAAACACTACTTTTAAAAATATTTTCTGCCCACACCTGAATGGATTGTTGTGCTCACACCCCACTTTGGAGGCCACTGCTCTAGAATACCAACAGTGCTTCCAAAGTGGTTGTATAATATGGTTGGAAAAACTGGTAATTACTCAGTTCGGTAATTGCCAACATTTATGCATGGTGCCAGAAAATGCAAAACTTTTACTTTAGGCATAATAACGTTACTAAATTATGTCATTACATGTCCAAGCATCCTATGGATGAATTAGACCACGACATTATGAAATAGCGTCTGAATAAACTATAGTTATGTACCCTCCTTCTGGTGTTAAGACTCAGGACTTTACCACTTTCAATGGCAAATATTTCAGAAACTAAATTTCGTATTTTCACAATGACCGTTTTTTCAAGTGTGTAATTTCTTTAAAACTGCATTTATGTGTAAAATAAATTTTAAAAAAATTTTTTTTTTCTTTTCAGTAATAAAAAATTCTCAACATAGTGAAGCAGACAGAATTTTCATTGGAAGGATTGGGATAAGTGTAATGTATGCTTACCACAAAGTACTGCAGTGGATAAAGGTATACTGGACTATAGGAACCTGACTGGAAGAAAAAGAATCAGTCATTTCTTTTCTAGTTTTTCAAATGTGTTTCTCTAGTTGAATGGTTGGATGTACCACCTGCCTCCCAACCCTCTTAGTACTTCTTAATTGTCCAGTAGTTTTAATTGTCCATAGCAGTTTTCTATGGAGCCCATCATAACTTTGTCTTGCAACCCAGAAACTTGATTGTTCACGTTCAACTTTTGATTTCTCTGAGCTAAGGATGAATCTGGATTGAGAGATGGGTCTTCCTGAGGTTCTGGGGTGAGGTGCTGATGGGATTGTTTCCCAGAAATGTCACTTTCTTCTGCTGGCAATACTGCTGAATTTCTGAGACCCTCCCAACTCAAGCAATATTTACAGAAGTCTGAGTGGGCCCTTTCCTGCACTGATGCTTCTGAACCTGACCTCAAATGGAACGGATAAGGCCAAGAAGACAGAAGGGAAGCATAGCAAGGCTGCTACTGTGCTTGGTGAACTGCTTATTTCCCAGAACATCACTAGAAGGGCTTTTAGAATCTAGAGTTCCGAGTTCTGTGAATCTTGCAGACTCAGACCTCACAAAGAAATGCCCTCTATAATCCTTTCTTTGCTGTCAGATCCTACAAAGGGCCAGGGTTAAGGGACTAGACCTTTCACTCAATGTTTTACACTGTTTAGACCTCATGCAGTATTGATCATAAGTTCACTGCAGCAAGATCCGTTTCAGTGTTAAATTTGCCGTTTTTTTCCTGGAAGGAAGCAATGTATACCCAGCGAGATCTCCTATACAATGCAGCATGACCAGCAGTATAAACCACCAATGATTTTGGAGTGTATTTTGGTCAGTGATGACATTCTGAACTTAACCTTTTGTCAATGTGCTGCCACCTCATTGATACACCCACTAAGCAAGAGCTGAAACGTGTCTAGTTCAGAGTTTTGTTTGTGTTGCTTGACCAGCAGGGTGCAGCCAGACAGGACAAGTGGCCTGTTCTTGCCTTGCTGGCGACATTAATTCGATATCCCACCCTGACTCGATCATCATCTTTTTTAGATTCGTCAGATCTTAATTACCTTTGAGACTGATACCTTTATTCCATCTTTGACCGAAAAGGCCAAGGAAAAAGTTGTTAAGGGAAGCTTCTATAGGAAACCAGTCTAAATATCAACCTGGAATATGATGATAAAGTTGTTGGTTGTTATACTGTTGGCCAGATGGGCCCAACTTTCTCCAGCTTATTGTCCTGCTGGGTACAACTATCAGTGTTTTCTTTGGCTTATGCTGGAGTAATTATTTCAGTTTAACAATTAAGGCTCTGATGCAAAATGAAAACTCTCTGTATAATCTTTTTAGAATTTTATAGGTGATGTAGTGCTGAATGGAATCAAAAGAGTAAAAGTATTAATATACTAAAGTAAGCAAATACAAATTAATTACAAAGTATATTAAAAATACTGTATAGGAACATTATACAGTAAAAATAATATTATAGGGAACAGTGTGCTGGAAACTGTTCAACAATGGGCTAGTGCGTTTTTTTGCCTACACAGCAAAAAAAAAATTACTATTCTTTTTTCCCCCAACTCAGTTTGGATAACTAAACTAATGCCTATACCTCTATATCACTGAATTAAATCTGCTGTATTTTGTGTAAATATACTCTGTATTTGCTGGTATCACTGCTTTCTCTGACCTTTCCCCTTTCCCATCTCCCTCTTATGCTAGGGAAGGAAGGTTTTGGATAAATTGCATGAGATGCAGATACATTTTACAGTCTTGAAAGGACTTATAGGTGCAGAGAGGTTAGCATCAAGATGTCAAATTATTAATAAAGCTGTAGAAATTTTTCTTAAAACTGGAAGTTTGGATGGAGCAGTGTGGGTATTGAGAGGTAAGCTTGTCTTATAAAAACCTGAGATTTTATTTAAATTTGAACAGTCCTCTTCTATGACAGATTTCAGATAAAAGTTACGAGCTGGCCAATGTTAGTAAATAATAATAATAATATTGGGACAACAAAAATAAAATGTGATCCATCTTGCTGGTTAGTACACTTCTTGATACCTATAAGAAAAATTATACCAGAAGTTTTTAGTAGTCTGTTATCAAGACCAATCTACTCAAAAGCCTGCCATAATAAGGAAGAGGTGCAGCTTAGAAAGTGACTATGCCCCATGTAGATTGCCTTTGAGCGAGGTGACATTCAGTGTTAAAAATTTTTCAGGCTTCAGTCAATGCATAGTTTCTTTACCCCTCACAGTATCCACATTTAGTAAAATAGCTTTAGAATAGTAAGGTATTTCTGCAATTAAATAACGCATAATTACTGGCTTTTTGGAATTCTGAATCTGCTGAAAAGAGAAGAAACTCAGAAGTATAAACAAGAATAGAAGGTGTTCTATAAAGTAATATTGAGGATCTAAAATTTGCTACTTAATTTTATATAGGTACATAGATATATACGTATTTATGTACACACTTACATATGCCACTGACAGTCCATTTACTACCATCATATTTAGTAACGGGTTATATACAATATGAAGGTTCAGAGAATCAGTCTTGAGAAGTACTGGTGATAAGGAATGAATTATTAATAACTAGAACTGCATTTTCTATGAAATTCTGAAATTTGTTTTCTGCTACAGTTTATATTTTTAATGACCAAAAGTCTCAGCGTCCAGCAGTTTCACAGAAATAACACTGCACTGTTGTTTGCCACAGAGTCAGAGTGGACGACAAATGCACCATTATGGCCCTGTGATAAAATGGACATCCTCAATCGACAGAATCTGTTATGTACACTAGTGGATAAGTGCTTGGGGAAGAGTTTATACAGGCAGGCATTTGAAGTTCTACAGAACTTACCAGGTTTTCAAAATCATTCTGGTAAGTAAAGAAAAAGATACTGTATTAAGAGCTAAAAATTTAATAGATTATTCTGTACTGTTCTTTTTGTTTGTTTTCCGGATAAAATTTGTTGAAGAAGTAAGATGGTTTTAGACACACTCCTTTTTTTTTTCCCCAAAGAGTGTAGGCTCAGTTAAAATATGTATTGTAGTCTGCAGCTGTTGCCGCACACACACATGCACGTACATGCACAAGGTTTATATACCTGTCCTCTTTTTTTCAATTGGTTCTTTTACACGGTGCAACAGGAAAGACCGTCTAAATTTTTAAGGATCATATACAGTCTATACAATAACTTAAAATAGAGATATCATTGGTTGATTCGTTTCATCTTCACTTCAGATGAATGCATTGGTGTTTCCTGTAGCTGAACTAGCTAACCAAGGCTTCTTTTATGCACCATGTTAAGAACTGAGTGCTCTTTTGGGCTCAACTTACCTGAGAAATTTTGGATGTGTATTTCAAGAGGAGATTGGTAGTTACTTAGGTTCTGCTGAGGAAACCTCAGTTCATTCCTGTGTGTAGGTCTCACTCCTATTGCAACTGTGTACTTCTAGATATGTTAGGAAAGCTTAGTTGGAAGACCATCTACCTAGAGAATCCTAAAAGTATCTGGTCCTTTGAGGTGTGAGGTGGATAAAAGGCGTCTCAGTCCTGCCAAAAAGGGAACAGTTGAAGGGAAGTGGGCAGTTCAGAGTAAGAGTAGAAGCAGAACTTGAAGAACCAAGGTGAATTCTATTGGTGCAAATTTTAAGTCTGAGGCAGGTGAAGATTGTATTTATAGACTTGGACAAATTAATGTATTTTTATCTGATCTTGTTGGTTTTGGCAGCAAATTATTACTTGGATGTTAACAGTTCTCTTTCACAACATGAATGAACTAACTGTATGAAGTGACTTTTGTTACGCTTTGCTGTTAGAAGCAAGAATCATAGAATGGTTTGGGATAGAAGGGACCTTAAAGTTCACCTAGTTCTAACCCCCCTGCCATGGGCAGGGACACCTCCCACTAGATCAGGTTGCTCAGAGCCCCATCCAACCTGGCCTTAAAAACTTCCAGGAATGGGGTTTCCACCACCTCTCTGGGCAACCTGTTCCAGTGACTCACCACCCTCATGGTGAAGAACTTCTTCCTAATGTCCATTCTGAAATGGCTCATCTTGAGTTTTAATCCATTCCCCCCAGTCCTACCATTACCCAACATCCTAAAAAGTCCCTCACCAGCTTTCTTGTAGGCCCCCTTTAGGTCCTGGAAGGCCGCTATAAGCTCTCCCCGGAGCCTTCTCTTCTCCAGGCTGAACAACCCCAGCTCCCTCAGCTTGTCCTCACAGCATAGGTGCTAATAACATAGAGTCCTGATTTAGGTACTGATTGAGAAGCGATTTTTCAATTAGATTTGCATTTGACATAATTCAGTAGTTAATATTCTTCATTTCATTTCAGGTACCGTGGATGTTTCTCAGTACAGCTCCCTTTTTAACAAGCTGATAAATGCCTGTTTTGAGAGCAAGAACCTCGGGGTGTCATCTTCTGCAGTAGACTTCATGCTTTCAAAAAACATAGCAATTGATATTTTTCTACTTAGAGGATTAATCACAGCTTTGGGAAGAAGTTCTTTGTGGTCTAAAGCTAGGACCTATTACAAAAGTAAGTTGCTTCTTAATATCATTCCCTTATGTTTAGATAACATGCTCATAACAGCTCAGTATGTTGGGGAGAAATGGGTAAGAGTTTAGTTTGTAAGAAGAAAACAGTATGTCTGTATCACTATCAGGAATTTATTTGTAACCAAAATGTTTATTGGGAAGTAGTGACAGCTGAAAATACGGATCAGTGCATACTACCTGTCATGAAGCAGATGTAACAATAACTAACTTTTCATGTTCAATTTCAGAATTTCAGAAATGTTAACTCTGAAATGGTTAAAAAGTGCATAATCTTCACTTTTTTTATCTAGGCAAATTAGATTTCTTTATATTTAGAGATGGTGGTAGAAGTATTAATATTTAAGATTTGAGGTCTAGCTAAGAAGTTTATCCTAACTAAAAGAATTTCTTCCAACGAAAAGCTAATAGTCTGTGATTGTTTTCAACTGCCTACTTCTGAGCTAAAATAATACTGGGTGTGCCACTCTGATAGGGTCCACCTATCTCTCCGTATTGTCACATTATTTACTGTTTGATTCTGTCCTACAGTTGTGGTGGTTAGCAAGCTACTTAAGGAGTTCTTTCCAGGAGGGATGGATACTTGGCTTTGTTAACATTGAAATGAGTGTTTTTCCTCACCTCTTCTTTTTTTTTCTGAAATGTTGTAAAGGTTGGGTCTCTGGAATCACTTGGCAGACGACAGGGGAGCAAAGGGGGAGATGCTGTACAAAATGTCCTCTCACTGCGATCACAGTTAATAAAGCTTCTGTCTGACCTGTCCTAAATTGTATTTGCATTATTACACACTTGGAGCCTCCAGATTTCTGTCAGAGCTTTTTAATCATCGGTGATAATATTAATCGATAAAAATAAGTTTTTACAGCAGTGAATATTATGTATGAATACTATTTGCTGTGTTCTCAGATCAGGACATTTCACAGGTGAAATAATAAAATCCATTAAGAGGTTGGGAGGGGTGGGGTGTCTACATTCTTAGCCACGTACTGCAGAAAACAGAACTATGTTCAATATTGGTAATCCTAATTCCTTACATTTCTGCATTTACTCTCAGGTGCATTATCATTGGGTTGCTACCCACCACTGCAGGGAAATTTATATCACAAACTTTTGACGATTCCATCTTACCTGTCTGAGATTGAGATGCTGTTGGCCATTGAAATATTTCTTGTTTCAAATGCCAGTGATATTCAAAGTCCAATGGCTGCTAGTCAGACTCTTCAAATAAAACTGAAAAGGTTTGTTGTCAGTTATGTACCTTTTTGACTGTATTTATCCGTGTGATCATGTAATTAATGAGAGATCTTATTTCCCATTGGCTGGGAAAGAATGCTTGGTTTTAAAATTGTTTTTAATCCTTGTTTCTAAACTGGATAAAGAACAGGAGATGTTTGGGAGTTTTTTATTATTAGCTTTACATGTGAGCGGCAGAAAAGTAATTGTTCCGAAGTGATATTGGCCTGTGTTCTCTAACTGTGTCTACCACGCGAAGAGCGTACTGTGTTTTCACAACCAGGATAGCTTCCTATCTTGGTGTATGGATTCTCGTGTTGTGGTTAAGCAGTGGAGTAGAAGGGCATGGTCAAAATGCTACTCCTTAAAAAAGCAACTCTGACATTTCTTGGCTGTTTTTTGGAAAGTGCATGGAGACATTTTACTTGATTCTCTTTATAGGGGTTATCTCAATATTAAATTTTCTAGATTTCCCACACCCCTTCCTGTGAGACTTAATACCTTCAGATAGAAATGTGGCTTTTTGCTTTTTCCTTTTGTCCATGAACCACCAACCACTGGCACTAGTTTATACCTATAATTAATTTTTCAAACCCCATTTTCTGGCTCAGCATCAAAATGTGAAACTCCATAGAAAAGGTACATTTGTTAATAAGGATGAACGGGGACATCTCAAACTCGAGTACTCTGTCTTCTTTCCCCTCTACCCTTCCCAAGGAGTACTTGTCTTAATTTTGTTCTTTTGATAAATGAAAGGTTTTTTATCTCTTGTTTTCACATGCATGCTATTGTACTTCTGCTTGTTTGCTTAAAGAGTAAATTCTGCTCTTGCAGTAATGTCAGCATGTCACTGAGGCCCATCCTTATTCCAAAAGTGTTTACATGCCAAAAATGACTAATCCTTTTGGAGTCAAGCATGTACATGAATTCTCACTATATCCAGTTCATAAAATGGTTTACATTCCTTTACTGAATTTTCCAGCCTGGAGTCGAACATTTCTTCATGATACGTGCTACGAATATTGCAGACCTACTTTGCACTGGCATGAAATCCTATTACTTTTCATTACTGTAAAATATGTTAAAAATATACTGTTTCTAACTTTTTAATTATTCAGAATAATCAGCTAAAATTTGTCTAGAAATTAACATAATCTGTTATAAGTGAAGTGAACACAAGACATTATTTTAATGTTTTTGTAATCTTGTTACGTGTATAAAGGGTCAGGCAAGTGACACAGGGCCTGTGTGGTACCTAATTTTGCATTTGTGAAAATTCATTTGCAGATGTGAAAATCAGACAGTTCTGAATAATGGGGACTATCAAGCGGCAGTGGAGAGACTGATCCTGGCTGCTCGTGTATCCAATCCAAAGCTTTTTCTCAAGCATATGACAATGAACGTTAACATGGAAGAAGTCTACAGCTTGGAGCTTACATCTGCTCTAAAATGGCTTCAGGAGAATATGAAATGGGCTGGGAAGGTCTGGCTGTTTCAGTAGTCATTAAATAGTAAAGACTTTTGGTTCATAATGGTTAAAGCAATCATTGTTGAAAATAATACAAATTAATAAAGGCAGTTCCCACTGGGTTCAAACTGTGCCTTACTGATTTACAGCAAGGCTTCAAATTCAAGTTGTGTTTTTAAATACTTACATTGGTGATAATGCAGATAGTAGCACAGAGTTAATTTTTTCCCCTAACTATATAGTCACACTGACTTACATACATGTTTTGTAATGGCATGATTAGATAATGAGGAAGCTGCAGGCTCAGAACCTAGATTCTCCTTTTTTACATAGAATCTAGCACTGTTACTCTTCTCCTAGCAGGTGATAGTATATAAGTGCATTGACTTGAGTGCATCTACTGTTCTTGAGCAAGGCGTTTTCCACATTGCTTCACGGTCTGTAGAAATAATACACGTTTCCTTTTTGTCTTCCTCATACTGTCTTGTGAGGATATTGTCCCATCTGTGCGCCCCTTAGATGTTAATTTCTTTACTCCAAAAACCCAATAAAAAGCACTGAGGGTAAAATAGCTTCAAAATCACTTGAGACATGCCTGATTTGGGATACCTTCCTTCACAGAACTGAGAGTTTATGCAAATTGCTCACAGATGACGGTTTAGTTGTGTCTTGTTAATAACTTGTATATGGCTTCACAGTTGTATGTATGTATATTTACACTGAAAAGGAAAACTTGCTTTCTCCCTTGATTGTGCTCTTGGAGGGAAATGGTTTTGGCCATTTTTTAGTTTCTGCCAACTGCAAGATGAGATCGAGGCATCTAGCAAGCTGTTTCTAGCATTCCTGGTTCTTCAGGAATTCTTTTTTCCACCTGCAAATCCTGAATCAGATTCGGAGCATTAATTGCTTAAGTTACTCTTCACCTACTGATCTGCATTAATTGCTTAAGTTACTCTTCACCTACTGATCTGCATTAATTGCTTAAGTTACTCTTCACCTACTGATCTGCAGCCTGAATAAGAAGGACCAAACATTTCATATCAAAAAACTCTCGTGGCAAATCAGTGGGACCTCTGTCACTGTTGATACAGAGCCTGAGCTCCCCACCTTCACCAACAGGCCAATAACGCAGCTCTTTTCGTCCTGCTCTCCGTCCCCTTTAGAGCTTTTTGTGCTGAAAATTTCTGCTTTCTTGGATATAGAGGTTCCTGGGGTTTTTTAAGGCTCATCAATCATAAGTGAGATCAAGATGGTGATGTAAGCCCTCAATGTTTGAAAAATCTTCCCTCATTTGGGGCGGCGTGAGTCTGTTCCCCATTCCAGCAGCATTCTTGCAGTTGTCCTTTGCGCCTCTGAATCATGAAAGCCATCTTAGCACTGGATGGTTGTGGAGGGTTTTGGAGAGATGCTGGTGGGCTTTGGTTTGGGGGAGTTGCCACGCTAGTCTTGAGATCCACGCCATTAATCTGATCAACAGTTGTTAGATTCTTGACCCTCTTCAGGGTCAGGTCCTGACACTTTTCAATACAGTGTCTAGGAGTTGCTGCTGGTAAGAGAGAGGATTGAATCTGATGACCACCAAGATGACTGCCTTCCTCCTGTGCCACCTGTACAGAAAAATGCAAGGATAGAAGCTCCTGTGTTTCCACAGGGTATCATTCTTCTGTAGGGATCTCATCAGCTTTCCTTCTGAAAAATGGTAGATTCAGTACTAACAATCAGATGGCATTTCTTTAAAAGCCTCTTGCCTCAAAATTTCTGTTGAAGAACAGTTGGCACTAATTCAAACGGACTTTGAGTTCCACCACTTGGTTGGCACTAATTCGAACAGACTTTGAGTTACACCACTTGGTATTCACCAAGATGGCTCTGCCATTTATAAGGCTATCCGCCTGGTCAAATCCAGTAGGATTCTGCTGCTTTTGTTTCCCAGTAGCTGAAAGACTGGGTAAGAAGTGGTCTGGTTTCAGATGGGGGATCTAAACTGATGGTCTTCAAGCCACTCCAGCGTTAGTGGCAAGAGCAATTTTGGAAGGTTTCAACAAACTAAAACTGGCAGTGAGAAACTAAGTCTTTTTTTGCTAATTACTTTTTGTAAGATCCTTTGTAGCTTAATCTTCCTTGGAATTAGACAGAGGCTACCCAAACGTCAGCTAAATCCCACATTTTTGCAAGCGATACCAGATGTGGCTAATACTGTGTTTGAGAGACACAGAAGGACAAAATTCTCTTAGTAATCTGTCTGGCTTCAAAGCATGGGATGTTCTAGAGACAGCACTATTTTTTCTATTAGAAGCAACCTTGAATTTTCACTTAGATCATCCCCAGAAAAAAAAACAAACCCAAATGTTGCTTTAGTTTTCAGACAGAGGTTAATCATTGACCTTCTCGCTTAACTTGGAACTGTGTAAAATTTGTGCAATGTTCTGGCTCCATCTCCTGAGAGTCAGGGAATGAGTCAGTGACAGGGAATAAGGAGAACACATAAAGCCACAATGCTACTCTCATAACATATTGTGGCGATATTCAGAAGCAGTTAAGTGTTGAGATCTTTAGCTAAAAAGAAGGAATTAATTCCTGTGCTCTGGCTTTGTTTGAAAATGGGTGCCCTACGCAGTGGAGCCAATATCTGTGAGTGTCACCCACCAATTACCTCTCCCAATTTACTTTATTCCTCAATGAGTTACAGGAAATCCTGGGTGAAATGAACAGCACACTTTTCTGTTGAATCAATTAAATTTATTTTCCCATCTGCATAATCATGCAACCAATTTGCTTACATAACTGATGGCTTCTATCAGGAGGCAAAAAACATGCTGCACATTATGGAAATTATGCAAATCCCCCACGGGTTGTGAGAGTGTTAACTTGATTTAAAACTTCACTGAACTACAGATAGTTCCTAAACCTTGTCAGTCCTCTTTTTAACCTTCTCTGTCTGGAAATGCGATAGATTGTATGCAAATAACTTTAGTCCCTAACAGTTAATCTCCCTTTGTTCTGAAACTCGCCTGCAAGAGGCATCTTTGCTCTGAGGTCGCGTGCCTCTGCATCAGCTGCTTCTTGACACCAACTACCTTGGACGAAAAATAGATGTATAAAATATACATCAAACATTAGTAATTGCAGGAAAATAGCTTTTGCTTTTCCCCCAGAGACTGCAGAGTTCTCAGTGGGTCCTTTGCCCATTTGGCATTCTCTTTCTGCAGAACAAAGGAAATGTGAAGCACACACAAGTACCTGGATAACCCCTTCTCTCCTCTTTGCAAAGGAGCAGCCATTTCTTCTGTCAGGGATTTCCTTCCTATGTCCCAAGTAACATCTGCGGACACACTCTGCTTTGAGAAGCAGAGCCCACTGGAATGGAGAGGGACCGCTTCCTTGCATCCGGTGTTACAGGCCTTGGAGAAACAGCCACAATACCATAGAATCATCTATGTTGGAAGGGACTTTTAGGTTAATGGTTGGACTCAATTGATCTTAACACTGCCAAAACCACCACTAAACCACGTCCCTAAGCACAACATCTACCCGTCTTTTAAATACCTCCAGGGATGGTGATTCAACCACTTCCTGGGCAGCCTGTTCCAATGTTTGATAACCCTGTGAAGAAATTTTTCCTAATATCCATCCTAAACCCCCCTTGGCACAACTTGAGGCCATTTCTTCTTGTCCTATTGCCTGTTACTTGGGAGAAAAGACTGACCGCCGCTTTTCTACAACCTCCTTCCAGGTAGCTGTAGAGAGGAACAAGGTCTCCCCTCAGCCTCCTTTTCTCCAGGTTAAACAACCTCAGCTGCTCCTCATAAAACTTCTTATCCAGACCCCTCACCAGCTTTGTCGTCCTTCTCTGGACACGCTTCAGCACGTCCGTGTCTTTTCTTGTGGTGAGGGGCCCAAAATGGGACACAACACTAGAGGTGGGGCCTCACCAGTGCCGAGTACAGGGGGATGATCCCTTCCCTAGTCCGGCTCACCACACTATTCCTGATAGGATTCCAGGATGCTGTTGGCCGCCTTGGCCACCCGGGCACACTGCTGGCTCATATCCAGCCGGCGGCCCACCAACACCCCCAGGTC